>JANRGW010024663.1:13428-29109 GCA_024733675.1 Psilopsiagon aymara | reverse complement strand
GTCTCCAGCTGGACATTGAGCCATTGACCACAACTCTTTGCATGTGGCCATCCAGCCAGTTCTTTATCCACTGAGTGGGTAATAGTGGTAATTACTAGAGCAGGTAGCCTCTTTGCAACATCTGTGATCCATGCCCTTGGTAGGCAACACACCTCCCCTGAGACTGGGTCTGGCCAACAGATGGGTGCCTCTGTTCCTTTCAAAGTATAGTCCCCTACTGCTACGACCTGATGCTTTTTCCTGGCAGCACCAGTAGGGATCTTCTTTACCAGTGCATCAGATGGTTGTTTCTGGTGCAAGGGTATTTCCTCATTAGGCCCCCGCAGGACAGCAAAGTGGTTCTGGGTGGGGACAACAGATTTAAGAGGAAGCCCCTTGCTTTTAATTGCCCTCTTCCTCTTTTTTTCTCTTTTTTTTTTTTTTTTTGTTGCTGTTTCCCAGCTTCCTGTGTGAGCGGCCTCCTTTCCTGCATGAGCTACAGTGGACGCTTGAGGCCCCTGCGCAGTTTGGGCCTGGAGCAAACAGTGCTGGTTCCTCTCAGCTTCTGACATCTTCTATCCTATTGACAGCGTCCCACAGCTCAGCCCCTGCTGCAGGAGGACCTCCACCAGGGAGCACGGAATGCAGCCCTGCCCGTTGTGCACCCTCCCCTCACAAGACCAGTGCAGGCGAGATTTTCCATTGCCTTTAGCGGATTAAATTGCACCCTATGACCCTGGCAGGTAGAAGTAAAATACAAAAAAGCAACAAATATTTTTCTTATTTTAGGTAGTTCTAGAAAGGCGACCTAATAGTAATATTACAACATTCTAAATACCTACTGTGACTCTTTTTACATTGTTTACAAATACAGCAGTTGGAATAAAAAATATTTTATCCAAGTAACAAATATAATTTGATGTTGTCCTTACTCTATCTAGAAATAGAAATCAATGAAAGGATAACCTAAGGAAGGGAGGGTTTTTTTTCACTGTCTATGCTCATTATATCACATTGTTATTTTCCAGTGTAACTGATTTCTGAAGTAGTTAATTAAAGAAATATTTGCAATATTTCCAAGGAAACAAGTTTCTGTGAGTGACATGTTTTAGCTGCCCTGCTCTGGTCTAAGTGTTTCTTTTCCATAGGTAGAAAAACCTTGCTTTCTATGAGAAACAAGACATTTCTGTATCACTACCAAAAGACTTCAAATGGAATGACAAATGCATTACTGCATATATCTCTATGTATGTGTATTTTAAAAGATCAAATCCTAGACATTTTTTCCTTCTGCATATAAACAATTCTCTACAACTTTCTGCTTTGAAAAGCCAAGAGGTCAGAACAACCTGTTTCCTAAAGATTAGCTCTAATTCATCTGCTACAAACACAGACACAGACTGTATTTTAGTTTCTAAGTTTATCTTCTCTGAATAAATACGAATGCAACTGCTTAACACGTGAGGCTAGGGCAATGCTTGAGTGCTTCACTTACCATATGAACTTCCCATAGGGAAGAGAAATATTGGCTTAGAGACGCGGGGAAGTGTGGTCCTTCATGCACAAGGGATTTCTTCATCAATCTGTGTACTTCTTTGTTAACTTATGTGCTCCACTCAGATAAGCCTTTATTTCACAGGGGGTTAACCTGCTCTTATTATACGATTCATATAGCTGTTCCCACTTGACCCTATTACTAGACTAGGCCTTTCCCAGGCTGATCAGTACACCTCCAATTACAGAACAGCATTCACCAGGTCTAAAGTTTTCCAGAGGAACTCTGAAGAGGACTGATTTCACTGAATAGTTGATAGCAAAGTGTAGTTTGTTGATCCTAGTCTTAGAGATCCTTCCTTTTGCTTCACATAGTGTTCAAAGGCCCTGGCAAGGTTCAGCATGGCAGCTAAAGGGTTCAGTAGCTATCGTCTCCTAATCATTGTGCAGGAGAAATCAACAACATTCAGTTTTCATTATAGCCAATGGAAAACACATGGCAAATAGCCAGCTAAGGAGTTTAGGCATCTCAGCCACATGTCTACAACCACGCCAGTAAAACAATCAATCAAAGTGCAAGCATAGGAAGAACTAGCAGTAAGAGTTACAGGATGGATTCAGCGGGGGATACAGGTCAGAGACAAAGGCATATAAGATAAGAGTAGTTGAAGAGAGCCTGGCTTTTAGCAGAGATACACAGAAAGGGACATGCAGAAAGGCTGAAAATACAGTGAAACCTATACCAAATCAAGTCAACTGCATATCCTTTGTGAGGCAGGTTCTTATCCTAACTAGAGTCATACTGGGAATGGCATCTTCTCATGGCATAACACCCTGGTGTTTATTCTATATAGACTTGTGTTTCACTGTCCTATGTGCCATTACATGTTGTCACACCATAGGAAGCTGATAATGGAATGTTATAAAAAGTAAAATTCAGACCAAGTGAGAAAAACTCTATTTTACAAAGCCAGAATCACTTTCTTTGAAGCCATGCCAAGAAGCAAGGAACATATAGATGCAATAACTCCTGAGGGTATTTGGAGAAGCTTTCCTTAATCCTATGCCAATGTCAAGCAAAAATTTCAGAAGCCAAGGAGCAGTGGGAGAGGAAGGAGTGAGACACTAGACATGAGAGTTTGGCATGCAGTAAAATACATGGGGTTTTCTTCAATATCATGCCCTGGAGTGGTACTTGGGAAAATGTTTGTTGGCATTTCATTCTGACTGCCTTTTATTTATATTCCACTTTGTAAGAATAAATACCCTTAAATGCTAAATACAGAAAGCTGTCAGCAGTTATTTGTATAGACACAGGTATATTGGAACTATCCAGAAGAAAACTGGAAAGGCATTTATTATACACAATCCCCTACAGCAAGACCTAGCTTAACTAAAACATATTACTCAAGAAACCTCAGCTAATGCATGTTTATAACCCAGTTCATCTTACTAGTTCAATATGAGCTAGCCCAAAATTACGACATTTGTTTTAATTTGAAGCTCTTTTAGCCACAAAATTCAGCTCTTGTACATTGCTTTGAATTATCTGACCAGTTTCCAAAAAGTGATTGATGCATCCTTGTTCTTTATAATATAGCTTTTGTAACATTGTATATCAGCTGAAATGTTATGTTCTGGTTTTCTGCCAAGAGTACTGCTACATGTACAATTGAACACAGAAATTTATGGAGGATTGTCCTTTATTGTAAATCACTACAATCCATTTAATATAGTCTCATAGTAGGTTAATGGCAAAATATCCTCCCTGCTAACTTAAATACATAGTAAGATATTTATTAATATGTATTAAAGATATTTGATTCACTACACAGACAACGCACAAGGAAAAAGGAGATAAATGCACTCAGTAGAAGTGAAATCTCCTCAGGAAGTATATTCACATCATTACCACATGTTACAAACCAAGAATGTTGTGTTAACAAATATTCAAGCTGATTTAAGGATCACAGCAGGAGTAACAGTTCCTTCTTTTACCTTGGAGTTTTTGAATTGTCACAGGCTAAACAACGAAAAATATGATGGATTGAAGAGATTAAAATAGCTGAACAGTTTGTTTATATAGAAAACCTCACTAGTAGTACATAAACTCTGTGATAACAGAATCAAGCAAGCACAGCAGTTACTAAACCTCTTTATCTAGGGATTTGGTCATCATCAGAGAATAAAGATATGTAAAGCAGCATGCAGAAACACCCTATTGGGTAATGAAGAAACCGTAGACAAAAAAAAAAAAAAAAAAAAAAGGCAGCTCAGAAGTATTTATTAATAAAGCTTTTAAAAGACCAAAATAGAACTGAAAAAGAAGAGTTTGGTGGGTTTTTTAAATAAATAAATAAAAGTAGATGCATGCGTGATCTCCAGACTGCCGCAGGAAAGATGTTTGAGATCACCCAGTACTATATTCAGAAAAAGCATGCCTAAAGACAACTTCTCATCAAATTTCAAAATCAAGGAAAAAAGGAAACAAAAAAGGTCTGAGCTGACAATTAGCTGTGAAAGATAGAATAATAGAAAATATTAAGAGGAACGTTCAGTCAGAGACTAGTCATCTAAATACAGTGTTAACTAAGTTAGGTGTCTAAGCTTCCACAGCAAGTAAAAGGTGTTCAGCTTTAAATCCAATATTTACAGCTCAGAAGCAGTAACTAGATTGTGTGCATTACTATATTTGTACTGGGAGAACTCTGAAATTAGATTGCCTACATTACAAGATTTGTATTGGGAGAATAGACACATTGGTGTATCTATTACTCAAATCACCTACATTTATGAAATTAATTCCATCTGAAATCTTTCAGAAAGAGCTTTGTAATATAAGGTACATATGAGCTAGGAACCCAGCACATAGGTTCTATGGGATGGTGAAATAAGACATGTTCAAACTGATCTAGTACTAAAAAAACCCTTAAGTTAGTTTTATATACAAGAGCATCAGGCATTCAAAACCTGAATATTTGCATGTGTTTGAGTACACATTTTGGTAATCCTCAAACCTCAGAAGTATACAAATTTTATCCTTCAAGTTGGGTCATCTATATCAACTAAGCAAAAATCTTTTAAGAAATCCTGATGCCCATGAGCCAAGAATAATTTAGGCCCACAAATGTGAATGCTTATGTTGTTTGATCAACATTTTTAAGCTCTGATGTATCACTTTGAATAGTAGATTTACCAGAAAATTATTTCATATGTTTGTGAGAAAAACCTCAGCTGTTGAATAGTAAAAGTAGTATTCATAAATACAGTCTAAAATCTTTTATCAGCAAAACAGAGCAATACTCAGATATTTTTGCATCTGGACTGTGAGGAGTTTTCACTTATACACTGCAAAAGACAAGATAATTCAGTGCTTTAAAAATAATTGAAGGGAGATTTGCTTGTGCTTAAAAAAATGCAAGAGCTTTATTTTATTTTTTTTAAAGCGTATATTTCCCTGGTTTCTTAATTCTCCTCTTTCTTTGTCCCAGCTGTCATTTCTGCTACACACAAGAACTGCCCAACCTGGAAATCAGATGTGAAGTCTGACACCTCCATATATACTGGAGACTGAGACTCAGACAGGAGTATTTGCAAACAGACATATTCAGATTACACTGAACAAACCACGGAGACGCATATGTTCTTGGAAGAGAGAAAGTGAACTAGCATCATCTTTTGAAGTTTCTTAACAAAGATTTTCCACATACATTAATTCAGCTTGCTGGAGTAGGGAAAGATGATAGACCTCTTTAGGATAAAGTGAACCACCCCTTGCTGTGCTACTCCTCAAATGTTCTTTTATTACACTCCTGGAGTGATAATAGATATAGATGATACCCTAAACTTCCTCTGGGCTTAGTGCCAAGATTTAATCCATTAAAAATAAGGAGAGATATATCTTATCTTTATTAAGAAAAGCTTTGTTGGATACAACAGGGTGTCCATTTCTAGCAGAGACATATACAGGGCTGCCATCTGCTACACTGAGCCTATGCCTCTCTGGCTCTAGTCCAATGTCAATTAAATCTAGCATACAGAAAGCAGAGATGTAGTATCCAAAACAATCAACAGAATATGAAGATCACAGAAGGAAGTTCATGCCTAATTCGTATGTCATTAGGGATCTATCCATTAGCAAAGAGCTTAAAAGAAAGAATAAAAGAAGCAGTCTAGGAAAAAAATATAGTGACTGCATGCAAACAGAAGTGTTACTGCATTCCTGAAGCACTTCAGTCCTCCCTTTTGCTTAGAACAAACAATAACCACCTTATCTCACAGCACTTGTATGGGCAAAGGTTGACTTCTTAATGGTGCTATCTTTAACATGTTAATGAACCAATATTCAAACCTACACTTGTATATGCAAAGAAGTTGGACTAGAAAAACTTTTGAGAAGGCCAAAACATAAAGATACAACTGCTTTTGCTGCAGTGCTAAGCACCTAATCAGCTCAGGAACCCTGTGCTCTGGATGCTGTCAGATGCAGCCTCAGGCACGTGAGCAGAGCATGCATCATTAGAACCACTTTCTTCCCTCCTATAGTGCAGGATAATCAACAACAGGGCACTCATTAAAGATGGAACAGTGGCCACAGATAGCTTTCTGTGAGACTTAAGTGAAGAGCATAAGAACAAAAGAGGGGCTGTACTGTTCACAACATGCACAGGATACCTCCTCTTCAAGCTGTGGCTGTTCAGATCACTGCAGGTTATTCTGTTGTAGTGCAGTGTAGTTTGTCATGGTGTTGTGTAGGATTTGTCTGGTGTTTGCCTTTCTATGCTCTGTTTCTTTTTAAACTCATGTACATTCTTCCACAGCCACAATAGCAAGGAATTCCACATGTGTACTACCTACCTGCAAAAAGAGCCATCTCCTTGTGCCGTGTTTGAACGCAGCTCTTGCTTGTTTGTCCTTAGTTCTCATATTGGAGGGGGCAGTAAGCAATTGGTTCCTGCCTACCTTCTTTGTATTGAGAAGTACATATACTATATGCCCCTAAGACGCCTCTTTTCCAGAATGAAGAGCCCCAGCCAACTCAGTCATTTCTCTAGCTGATGCTCTTACCACTCTTGGTCGTCCTTGTTAGTCTTCTATGAACCTTATATGGTCCTTTTGCTGATGAGGAGAGCAGAATGAACACGCTATTCAATGCATGGGCAAAGCATGGAATTATACTGCAGTATGATATTTTCACTTTTGTTCTCTATTCTCTTCCTGATAATTCCTAACATTTGTTTTGCTCTTTCGACCAGTATAGAACTTTAACCTGATATTTTTTACAGACCTACATATCATAATATGAAGATCTTGCTCCTAAGTGGTAATGGTGAGTACAGAGCTCATATTTTTTTTGTATGAAGCTAAGATTGGTTTTCCTGATGTGCATCACTTTACATTTATCGACACTGAATTTCATCTACCAATTTATTGTCCAGTCATTTGGCCTCTTAAGGTAAAAAAAAGAAGTCACCATGGTAGTTCTTGCTCTTAGTGCCTTGGATAGCTGTGTATCATCTGAAAATTATGGCATCTCCTCGCTCATCCTCTTCTCAAGGTGATAAAATTTGAGCATCTTAAACAGCATAGTTCCAGCACAAAACCATGCAGAATTTGACTAGTGACTGTACCAAGAAATGACCATTACTCCTATCTTTTGTTTTGAATTTTGTCTTTAATTTTCTATGCAAGTTTAATTTCTTTGTCTTTGATAAAAGAGTTTTTAAGAAACCTCTTGGAAATCCAGATGTACCAACTAGACAACTTCCCCTACGTATTTGTTGACCTCCTTCTTGCACCTTGAAGAATCTGTTTTGACTCCTCTCAAATCAGGTACTCCCTGCAGAGAGCAGGGTACTGATGATTCCTGTTTCCTTCTAATATGTGGCTGATGCTGCGCTTCTGTAAGTGAACCATTTTTGACAGGCAATTATTTTTGCCAGGCTCCCATTTCCAGGTCTTTACAATAGCTCAAGAATAAGCATTCATCAGTTCCTGGAAGCTGGCCATGGTAATCTTATGTGGACAGTTGTCACATCAAATCCACCATTAAATACATTTGTTGTGAATGTCTGTGAGGTGTAATCCAGCTGATTTACACTGATGAGCATCCACAATGTCCAGAGCATTTTGTGTGTGTGTGCATGTGTGTGGGGGGTGTGTGCGTGTGTGTGTGTGTGTGTGTGTGTGTGTGCGTGTGTGTTTCAGAAAGCGTGAATGATACCAGATGCAGGATGTCCATTCCCAGAGTTGGAATATACACTCATACACTGTGGAGGACATGGGATTGTTGTAATTCTAAGGGAGGCCTCTTCAATGGCCTCACAAATTCTGAGGGCAGCTAATGCACAACGCTCAACCACACTAGAAGAGTATACTTAACCTAAAGCTCTGGCATATACCTCCCAGCATAAGCAGCACCTTCTTTGCCCCGCAGAATAACAGCTTCCACAATGTGAAGGCACCCACCTGTATGCACCTTTGCAATAGCAAATTGTCAACTGCTGGCATGGTGCCCCAATACCTGACATTTATGAGGAACTCTGTCTGCATCACTTCTCAAAATCTGTAGTAACCACTGAGTGTACTTTCAGGGCAAGACAAAAGTCATTGGGGCTGCTGGTGAGATTGTTTTTGTGCTAGCACAGAAAACATCATGAGGATTAGCGCACTTCAGTCCATGCAGGAAGCTGCTTCAGCTCCACTAAAGAGGCTCAGTGATATTCCTGAGTTTAGTCTCCGTTATTAACCAGGAAAGACTATGTATTCCCATATCTGAAGATGCACTGCCATATTATGTAGAGCTGTAAGGCACAAATCACCTGTGCTTGGCTCAAGGGGTATAGTCCCTTCTCTCTCACACCTTTCAAATGCCTGCAAGATTTAATCTTTGGGCTGTTTTTTTCACCATTCGAAGATTGAAAAGCAAAAATAATACTTGCTGCCTTATTGTGGATAATGTATCTTAATCAGACTCCATATGTTTTCATGTACGCGCAGCAAAGCAAGGGCACAGGCTGACCACAGGGAGCTGACACACAGGCTGCCTCTTCCTCAGAGGGACCAACTAGAAGCCCTTCAAACCCCTCTGAATGAAACCAGCTGAGATTTCCCTCTGCGCCACAGACTGGGCGCGTTCATTAGAGCAAGAAGTCATACAGCCAAAATTCAAGCCATCTTAGTTCAGAAACTGTCCAATGTTCAGAAACATGCACATTCTGGTCTCTTATGACTGATGAGCTAGGTAGGTGGAAAAACCCCAGTGAGTAAGCACATCCTACATAATACCACAGTATTGCCTATCTAGTCTGCAATTACCATTCTCCCCACACCAGTGCAGCAGATCTAAAACCACTTCTCAGCTACAAAACCTCAGTGTCCTGTGTTAAGGGCCTTGCATAAGTGGCTGGCATAAATCTGTGCAGTATATGTGCAGCAGCTCATGTATCAGCCTCCAGCTGACATATGTTTAGTAGGATTCTTTAGACTTGGCAAGTTTTGCCTGGGGATTTTGGACCTTTTATTGTCAGATTTAGACCAGCAGATTTACGACCAAGAATGAGAAACAGTTTTTACTTCCTAAATTCCAGCTCAGTGGAAACCAGTATCAAAGGAAGCAGTTATTGCTTTACCAGTGAAGTACATCAGAACTACCATTTTCTTCTCACCCCATTTCAACTGCTCTTTGGGCACAGTTAATGCCTTAGAAAGGTGCCAAAAGGGAGTCCTTCCTCTGCTTGAACAAAAAACACTGCTTTTAACTTCTGTTTTATTTCTGTTTTGTCTGCATTTCAGAAGTCCAGCACTATTACAGCAATTTGGAATCAGTGTTTCCTGCTGTATTTCTCTTTGAGGCAATGCTGATGTACGTACATTTTCAAAGGACAATCCTCCTTTGTCTCTCAGGCTGAACATTAAACACTGGCAGAGCAGCAGAGTAGAGGGCCACTGGGAGGTGAGGAGAGACTGCCAGCTAGCAATCTGGAGAAAGTGTGATGAAATCCTCTTCTCAGCTACACTGCCTGTCTACTGACAACTAGAAAATATTTCCTTCACAGAAACTGCCTGTGGTATTGAGTCATATATCATGTACGCCCTTCCAGAAAGTAACAGCCAAATAACACAGTATTAAAGAGCCTTTTAAAGTTATAATGTTGCATCTCAGTCACTAAATAATACTGCCTATTTCTATTCTGAATCTTTTTGCTATTCAGTACAAATGCTTGATCACAGCCCCATATTTTACCTGTACATTAGGCATTTCCTCTATTTTTTCTCCTCTATCTATATATACTAATAGAAGACATAAATACAGGAGAACATATATATTTGAAAGCACAAATACAGTATTGTACAAGGCACAGCATATTTTTTCACAGTAAGTTATGGAAAGAGGTTTAGAAAGTCTTTAGATATGAAAGTCAATGCCAATAGTCTCCTATCGGATACACACAGTAGAGTTAAAGATGGAGCAACCCAGTAATGGGGTGCCAGCTCAGTCTACCTGGCTTCAGTGCCAATCCCCTTCCCCAATGCAAGCCTGGGTTCCTTGACTCTTGAACAACAGAAAGCAAGCCTTGATTTTCCTCTATTTCCACTGTATCAGTACTGATCTGTGCTTCAGCTTCTCCCATTCTCAAAACCAGCATTTCTCACTGTTTTGCCTCTTTCTCCTTAAAGAGTTTTTGTACATTATTGACACTGGAAGGTCTCTGCTACCTCTCTACACCACAAGTAGAGCTCTCACCTCCTTCCACATTGATCTCAGTGGGGTAAAGAAGGTCTCATATCCATGGTCAGCAGTTTCTCTGTCCAGAGTACATTTCTTTATGGACGCACATCACCTGCCTGCTACATGCTGAATAGATTCAGGCAAGTCTTTGAGTAGGAGCTGGTGAATCTGAGGATGCTGCAGCTGCTCTTTGAAGCATCAGGTGTAACTGTTTTCTCTCTGCAGCCATCAACCTCTGCTGTCAGCGTTGTTCCCCCTGATGACTAAGGATCCAGTGCTGCACACGTTATGCACCTGATGCTCTAGGGAGATAGGAGGCAGGTTGTGAGCACTGTAGAGCATTTTTCCGCAGGTGTGAAGTCCAGAGAGCCTACAGAGCTGACTGTTATTGCCTTGCGACTGTAGTCTGGTCTTTGAGATATCCTTTGAGGTAGGTATTAAGTGAAAAGAGGTTTCACGGCATCTAATTTTGGCCATCTGATTCACTCCCCAGCCCTGCCTCCCCTCCTTTCTCTTTACTCAGCTCAGGCAAAGCAGAGCATCTGAGGCTGGGAGCACATGCAGCCCTACCCACAGCAACCCCAAGTGTGAACTGTCTGGCAGCCAGCATTTCCCAGACATTCACCACCATCAAGTCTCTAATGCAAATCAATACTGTATTCGTTTATACATGGGGAACCAAAATGATGACTGAATAACTTGCCTCTGGGCCTCAGAATAGACTACAGCCTGTAAGAGGCAGGTCCCCAAGTACCCTGCAGGCCCAGGGGTGGCTTCTGCCTGCAACAAGGTCTCTTTTCACCTCTGCAACGGAGAGGGCTGAGGATGATGTTTCTAGAGTTAGGCCTCCTTAAATCTGTTTTCCTAGGCAGATTTTAGCTATCGGAGGGTACTCTGCCAAGATCTGCCATGCAACTGGCAAAGGCTGTCATTCCCCCCTCCTTGAGGTATGGTGTGTGGGCTCCAGGCCAGCCTGGGAATTGCTCAGCTTGCTCTCCAGGAGAGCTGTGAAGAGATAGAGAGGCCCTGGCGAAGGGCAACTGTGACCTTGAGCATCTGCTTTCATGTAAGGGCCTGCACCAGGCACATCCCTGCTTGGCCTCAGCCCATCCCCATCCCCACAGAGGTGCCTGACACTGGGGCTGCTCCGGTGCCTGCTGCCCGCCCCGCTCCAGTGGCTGTCCAGGCGCTGCCCTGATGGATCCTGCAGAGAGCCCCATAGCCTCCCAGGAGCTCTGACAGTCCCCAGCCAGGGAAGATTCTGGGTAAACCATTACATTGCATGCCTACATATGTGATCCTGTACACCTCCACAAAGGCCATAGCCCTCAGACCAAATGTCTGCAGCCCACATACACGCTGCAGCAGTTCAACCCCATGAGAAAGCACAGCACAGAAGCCAAGGGGCTCCTGAGGGTGACAAACCCCGGAGCAGAGGGCTGGTGGGCATGGTGTGCATCACACAGGGACAACCAGCCAAACAGCTGCAGCCTTTGCATTTCCCAGTAATGCCTTTTTTCCTTCTGTTCATTTCTCTGGCTTGATTTATCACATTTACAATGTAAATGGCAAGTACGCCAAGATAGGGGCCATATTGTGCTGTCTCTTGTCTCAAAAGTGCATAAGGATTTTTCTTTTTTATTGTTTGTCAATACTCATCCAAATGTTGAAGCAGACCCAAAAGAGAGCCCTGCCATTTTTTTCCCCTAAGAATAAAGAGGGAACAAACTAAGATTTCTGAAGAGTTGATAAAAAAACCCAAACAAACAAACCAAAACCAAACCCGCCTGTTTGCATCTCCTGATTAGAAGACAGTTTTTACCAATGGATGCATTTGTTTTTCTCATTTAACATATATGTCAAAAGGGCATCCTACAGACCTTAAAGTAGAAATTTTAATTCAAGGT
Organism: Psilopsiagon aymara; assembly: GCA_024733675.1. Lineage (NCBI taxonomy): Eukaryota > Metazoa > Chordata > Aves > Psittaciformes > Psittacidae > Psilopsiagon > Psilopsiagon aymara. The sequence continues at coordinate 16,998 of JANRGW010024663.1, read as the reverse complement.
GCAATTAAATGCAGTGTGAAGACAGACAAAATCCAAAAGGACAGAGCCCACAGGGTCTCCAGTACCAAGCACTGAGACCTGAAACTGTAAACTTCTCCTCAGACCTGAGTACACTTTAAGCTCATAAAAACAGTGAGATGACATTGTACTCACTCCATTTTCTTATGTCCAGCTTTAACACAATCTAATGATCATACGAAGCAACTACAGTCACTTATTGTTACTGAGAGGACTATTGGTTTTGATTATATAAACTATTGCTAAATGGATTATATGCAATCTCTTTTATATATGTTTAATTTCAATTTATTTATGCTAACTTTGCCAAGTGTCCCATAAGGTCAAACACTATTATAGTTATTTTTAATGACAGAGTGATTATCTTTTGTGCCTGTCGGAGTTCAAGGAGCGTCTGGATAATGTTCTTACTCATATGATTTAGGCTTTGGCAATCCTGCAAGGAGCAGGGAGTTGGACTAGATGATTCTTATGGATCCCTTCCAACTTGAGATATTCTATGATTCGATGAATTATATATGCATACACATGCATGCAGCATCAGGTACTAATTAATAAGTAGGACATCAGATATCCTTCTTATGCAATTTAATTAAAGGATCCTCATGAATATGCTTTTTCTTAATACTTTGGGTGCTTATTTATTTTATGTTACTGACTCACTGATAACTATTGCTGTAATTCAGAGTTCAGATTCTCTCCACACCGGCTGGAAAACCAATGGCCTGACTTAGCCTTTCCTTCTTCATCCTTCATTTCTAGAGCTAAAATATAGATGCTCCCTGGTACTTCAGTTTGTTCTTAGCAGCAGCATAAATTAAGCAAAAATATTTATTTGATTCTCCTTCTCTAAAATTTCTCAAACCTCCACCTCCTCAGGATGGCCACATGAGGTTTGGAATTGATCCCTAAAACAGAAGCATCCTTCTTTCTCTCCTGCTCAAACTGAATGTTAATTTTCAGCAGACTTTCTTCACACATTTTGATCTTGAAGGAGCTGTATTTTTCAGAGTTCTCTTCTACTTCCAACTTCTACCAAATGATGCTATTATAAAACTCACTGCTGTTTCTTTTAATTTAGTGTGACTATGAGAAGTTAGAAAGCAAGAGTAAAATGCAGAACAGCCTCTCAAAAAACAAATGCTGATAAAGGAGAGGGACAAGAAAAGCCATGCAGAGACTCACTTTTCCAGGGGATGAGGCAGAGAAAATTATCTTTCTCTTCATTTGGTGCAGTATTTTATGTTTCTCTGTGACAGAGCCATTTAAAGCCCAAGCCTGCAGTGTCTTATCTCCAAGCAATGTTTAACTCATCAAAAAATTTTTCTCCAAACTAGCTTACAACAAGTAAAGGTACCAAACTACTTCTTACACAAATGTTAGTAAAACCATAGACTGGCACAAAACCAGGATGGTCTAATCCTATGCATTTTACAGCTCTAGCTCCTCAGCCAGCTTTCTATAAGAATTGTGCACCTAAATGCTTCGCTATACACCCAAGAGCTCATTAAACATATTATTTTAGGTCTCTTAAATAAAACCAAGGACTGATAAAGAAAAAAGCACTCATATAGCCTGAGACTTCATGTTGCCTTACTCTGCGATCCTATCATTCACTGCCCTAAGGCTTCCAACATTGCTTTTCTCTGATATTATTGTACAAGATGTCTTTAAACACTTAAATAGTACCAGGGTTTACTACCCACGGCAAATGACTTACAGCCAGCTATAAACTCTACATCTAAGTTCTAAACACACTGACATAAGATAATAAATAGCTTTCTTCCAGATAATACTGTTGATGAAACAGTGCATTGTCCAATGATGTCCACAACTCTAACCAGTGATCCTACTTTACTTAAGTGAAACTGTTTAGTGATCATATTGCATCTCATTCCGCATGCTCAGCCAAAAAAAAAGAAGAAAGAAATATTGAGGGTTTCCCAATGCACTGGCAGAGTTTTGAAACTGGATTGCATCCCTTTTTCTGTAGATAATAAGGTGTAGAAAATATTTCAAAACTCTCCTACTTTCTTGCAGAGGAATTAAACTGGATGGATTACCAGACACTCTCTTAAAAAACATGCATTGGTGGATCTTAGTGTTTGTAGTAGAACAACAATTTCTACAGGATAGCTAGTATATGGCAATTGCCAAGGTCTGCTATTCTCCACACAATGTCCTGATAACGTGAGGCTACCCGTGGCATAAAAGGATGCATCTACTACAGCAGAGCTTTCACCAGAGCGAAGCACAGTGTGTCTGTGCTCCCAAAACACAATATTCACTGACTCCCTACTTACAAAAAGCCATGAATAAGATCATTTGGTATGAAAACTCAAAGTTCCCTGTGGTAGAAGTAGCTTTGTATGATTTGGTGTTCATGCAAAAAAAGAAGCAAAACTGGCATTAAACAACTCAGAGAACAGGTCTTAATTTCTATCTGGTTTCTAATCTGCTAGTAGATTCATTTCTGGTGTCCATTTGCAGATAACCATGAGAAATAACAGTACTTTCCACTGCTGTAGATCAGAAGCTCAGAAGATCTTTTCAAACATGAATATGCTGTATACCACACAGCCCCCATGGTTCTAAGAACTCTGGATATCACTTAGTGTGTACGCTCAGGTAAACAATATGACTTCCTCAAGACTACACAAGGAGCTTAGACAGACTTATGCTTCCGTCACAAGCTAATCTTTCTTCTGTTCTCAAGTATCTTAATCCTGACAACTCTGCGTAACAGTAATGGTCCTAACATCATGCTTTTATTTAACAGATCTTTTAATAAAGAATAATGAAGTGCCTATTTTTAAGGCATCCAAAATTAATAACTTTTTATGTTCTTCCCCTGCTCTTTCCAGAAGGAAATAAAAAATAAAATAAAAAGAGAAATGCAATTTACAACACAGAAACATAAAAAAAAAAAAAAAAAAAAAAGCTAAAGAAGCCATACATTTTTCACTATGGCTTTTAAAGCATGTAATAACTGTTACACTGATATTTCTAGTTATTTAGTAAGCATTTCTGGCCAGTATTTGACCAACTCATTTGCTCGACTTAAGGGCATTATCAATAGTAAATGGAGCTAATTCTCTTCCAGGTTTACACACCTCTTCAGAATCACACACTTCAACACAAAACAAAGATAAAAGGCTCATGATTATTAAGCTGATATTTAAAACCTTTATTGCTTGTTGCATTTATACTGGAAAAGGTTAAATTGATTGCATTTCCTGAACATCTCTGCAATTCTCCTTGTTTTTACAGAAAACAAATATTTGAGTTTAGTAAAAATCACAACAGCTTGAGAATGGGGGAAGATAAAATCAAAAGGTAAAATCATTATTGCTGTGACTTTCTTATACTCTGTCATGGGTTCAGCAGTAGCAGTCATTTTTCTCCTTCTTAGCAGCTGGCACAGCACTGTGTTTTTGACTTGTGGCCTGAGAACAGCGCTGATAACACCAATGTCTTTAGTTATGGTTTAGTGATGTTTGGTCTGGCCAAGGACTTTCAGAGCCTCATGCTCTGCCAGGGAGGAGGGGGAGC
>JANRGW010024663.1:0-11899 GCA_024733675.1 Psilopsiagon aymara | reverse complement strand
AGGATCACCTCCTTCGACCTGCTGGTCACGCTCCTTTTGATGCAGCCCAGGATATGGTTGGCTTTCTGGGCTGTGAGCGCACACTGAAGATGGCTCATGCTCATTTTCTCATCAACCAGCACCCCCAAGTCCTTCTACACAGGGCTGCTCTCAACCTCTTCTCTGTCCAACCTGGAGCTGTGCCTGGGATTGCTCCGGCCCAGGTGTAGGACCTTGCACTTGTCATCAGCCCACCTCATAAGCATATCAAGGTCCCTCTGGATGGCACTCCTTCCCTCCAGCATATCAAGAGAAACACCTGGCTTGGTGTCATTGTCAAATATGCTGAGGGTGCACTCAATCCCACTGTCCATGTCACCAACAAAGATGCTGAACAAGACTGGTCCCAGCACCTATTTCTGCAGGACACCACTCATTGCTGGTCTCCAGCTGGATGTTGAGCCATTGAGCACAGCTCTTTGGTTGCAGCCATCCAGCCAGTTCTTTATCCATCGAGTGGTCCACCTATCAAATTGAAGCTTCTCCAATTTAAAGTCAGGGATGTAGATTTCAATTTAGATATTAGGAGATAATTCTTTACTGTGAGGGTGGTGAGACACTGGCACAGGTTGCCCAGAGAAGTTGTGGCTTTCTCATCCCTGGCAGTGCTCAAGACTAGGTTGGATGGGGCTTTGAGCAACCTGATCTACTGGAAGGTGTCCCTGCCCATGGCAGAGGGACTGGAATTAGGTGATCTTTAAGGTCCCTTCCAGCCCAAACCATTCCATGATTCCATAATTCTCTTAAAATTGTGGTAACAGGACCGAAGTCAAGGGTACCACACAGAGTGAAGCACTCAGAAGGGCTTGTTCAGCACAGCATTTATGCAAAGCCTTGGAGGTGAGAGAATAATCACATGAAGTATGTTGCTCCTCAATGCATGCTTGGCCACAGTCAAGAACCTGAATGTAAGGCATGCTGCTCTTTTCTTGATCAGGTCTCAGTGCAAGGGAGAAAGTAATCCCTCATGGCAGTGAGACAGATTTTTATCCTGTGTGTTCTACACAGTCTTTTTAATATAGGAGAAGGCACCTGCACATTTAAATGCCAAGAATTTCCTGCTCTGGAAGCAAGAATTGTGAGCTCAAGTCAGCATCACTGAGAAAAAACAATTTATAATTGTGTTGTTTCTTTCTACAGTACATCTCAGTGGCAATTCTGACTTACCAAAATGTGAGTTATTTTAGCTTATCGACATAAACCACCAGTTCTGGTGACATCTGATGATTAATTTTTTCTATAGATTCTTGCTGCTAGTGGACAAACAGGAGAAATATGCTTTGGAAGGCAGTACCAGGACAGCCAGATATCTTACAGAGCAGCCTATCTCCGTGATCAGCTGCTAGACATTTCTGAGAAAGAGCTAAAACTTTAATAATATGAATGTATAGAAAAATAATATACATCTCACAATATATTTCCCAGTGACAAGTATGTTTGTAACCCACTGTAATTATTGTTTTTTCCATTCACTACCTATATCTGCATCTGAACCTTTTGGAAATCCTGTTAAACAACAGGAAAAATACCTCACTGTTTCTGAGTATTATTAGTTTTGGCAGTTTCTAGACAATGTTATCACCTTTGGGTGGAAGTAAAAACTGATCATGCTTCCCTTCATTGCTCGGAGCAGTTGTGGCCTGGCTGTCCCACTGAGCAAGAGGAAGATTTAGAGAGCAAACACAGCAGTCATGATCATGTCTGACAATTTTTGCTTTTGCCCATGCAGGTTTTTTTTGAGTGCAGTTTGTTGGCTTCTCACTCCACTGAAGTCCAAGCAAATATTTCATGTTGTTGTTTTGCTAAATTTCACAAAGACACACAGCTTTCTTCTCTGTAGCAGGTAATCCAAATAGATGAGGACAATAGCATAAAGGTACTTTGTACCTACTTTCATAAGATTATTTACCTTCCATTGACTTTGTGATGAATATTATCAGATCAGTGGAGACACACACGTTTTAGAGTTAGCAGAAGGTAGAAGAATACCATGCTCTGTGGCATCACATCTGCCAAAGCTGCAGGAGAAGGTATTCTCTACTGGCAAAGGAGGCAAAGTCTGAGCCATACAAATTTTATCTTCATGGAGGAAAAGCATTAGCACTGATATTCCTTCATGGTTGATCCTTGAAGACAAGGATTAGTTTCTTCTTAACATCAGAATTTATTGCAGCCAGTGCATAATGTACATGTTCCTGAAGAAGCACAATAAAGCTGTGCTTACAATGTCTGTGCCACTGCCAAAATACCACCTCAGGTATTGCCTGCTCTTTGCAGCTCTGCACAAGCCTTAATGTAAAAAAATTATACCAGCTTTTTACTAATACAAATTTACCCATTCAGTTTCTGTCATAAGAAAATTCCAGTAATGCCTATAGTAACTCAGCAGACATAATCCCAACGGTGACTTTCTCTCTATCACGGTAAGATTGCATTCCATCCATTTAACTTCACTTGCACACAGGTATATGCAGAAATTATTTCATCAATCCACTTTTATCTCTCATGTTATTTAAGAAAATAAAGTAGGTCAATGGTCAGATAAATTTGAGCAAAAAAAATGAGAAATATGATCTTTTTCTCCCCCCTTCCCTTTTCAGTCTCATTTTGGAACTGAACATTATCAATCCTTGGAAGGATGCCAAAATTCAATATTGCACTGATGGGAACATGAATAATGTATAAAGGGACACTTCAAACAGTGTACAAAATCTAAGGCACAAAATGCTTAACAAGGCTTAAACCGAAGGCATTGTAAGAGTTACAGCAGAACCAATTGGTCACGTAGTCTTAAGACTGCCCCATCTTATTCAGCTACCAAAGTCAATAACTGACAGATCAAGATTACTTTTCTAGAAAATTGCTATGACCTCAGTAAATCAGAAGATTACATCAAAGAATCTGAGATTTGACACAAAACCCCAAAGCAGACATTAATAAAGATCACACATGCAAAGATATTCCAGAGGGGTTTGTTTTGCTTTGTTTTGTTTTTCTTCAAAATTAAATCAATGCTGTATTTGGAAGTCCCAAAATCAAGGGTATATAAAATGATAGGTAAAGCACCTGGCGGTAAAGCTAGTTATTTTCTCCAAAGGTTTTTCTGGGGTCTTTTTAACATGCTGAGTACCAGAGCTACACTTAATATTGTACAGAGAATGAGCGCCCCTCCTTCTCTTTAGCTTTGTACTCCCTTCTGCAGACAAACATGAATAAATGCTTCACATCCAGAGTTATTCATGAATGGATGTATATTTTATGTTAAGTCCTTCAATATTATATGCTTTAAATCTGTTCAGCCATGCATATATGAAGAGATAAGAAAGCACCTAGGTTCAAAATTTGGGATCCAGTTTAGAGAAATAATAAAGATATCAAAAAAATACTTTGTTTGTTTGTTTCCTTAAGTAGAGGGTAGAAGTGTTCTAAATAGAAAAATTTTTCTTATTGATGTGCTCCAGGAAAAATTATAGATCATATAGTCCATGACATTCACGCTTTGCCCTCTGGACTATTAATGTGCCAGGATTAGAGCTTTTCATTAGATTTCCTGAGGCAAAACTGTGCATTACTCTCTGCAAATCCTGGTGTGAGAAAAACACTTAGAGAGGAACATTGGGACTGTGAATGTGAACTTGAGCCTGCCTTCTCCAGAGCTCAGACTCACTTCCACATGAGTGAACAAGAACATATAGAACATGAGAGATATTCTTAAAAAAAGAAAACAGAAAAAAGGGGAGACTCCAACCCCCCCCAAAATGCACCTATTGTAAAGCACTGATGCTTGTCCCATTATCCCACACATTCTCACTATGTATATATACACACACATACGTACACTGATCATCACTGGTAAGTTGATTTAAGGACTCATCAAACTCGTTGCGTAGGCTAAGAGCAACTTAGAAGCCAGATAAAAGGAAAATAAAGGAAAAATGTGTTTCATTTGAAAGTCTCAAGCACATTATTTCCTGAGTCTATTCTTGCTATGGCACAACATATTGCAGCATCTCTGTCTGAAGGCTATGCCCAAAGGTAGAGCGTATCCCTATGAAAATCAATACAAGTGATACAAATATTGTGGCCCTTCACAAGATATCACGTAGAGGAAAAAGACAGAAGTGAAATTCAGCAGTGTAAAAATGTGAGTTCCAGAACATAGAGGAATGGAACAAATTACGAGCATACGTAGTAATAACTGTGAGGAAGATTGAATATCTTCAAATGATTGTATCAGCATATTCACAGAGCTGTCATCAAGGGTTAGGAGCTGTTTCCTTTATAAACAGTGTCACTCACTATTTCACTATTCAGCTGTTTTCAGTCATTGTAGGCTGAAACTTGGCATTCACATAATCAGCTCAAATGCAAATGTTTCTTCAAAATTTACTAAAATGGGTTAGGCCAAATTTAGTACTGGAGCAGTAAAAATAATAATTTAGGTATGGTTACATATTGGCTGACTAATATCACTGCTAATCAAATGAAAATTGAAAAGTTTTAAAATACAGTATCCAAGAAGCACAAAAGACACACAAAACCTTCTACTTCCCAGTACATATTAATAAAAAAATTTAAAAAAAGAAGAAAAATATGCACAAATTTGTTCCTTAGCCGTGTAGCAAAAATAAGTCTACCAATTAACATCAGAATTGGCATCAAACTCTCCCATTTTCCTCATGTAAAGCAATGGCCAAAACCCACAGGAGTATGACACAACCGAAGCTGTAAGGGACCTCTGGAGGACACTTTGTCCAACCTCACTTGAAACAGAGCCCACCTTAAGTGCAGGCAAGGGCCTCCACTCAAGTGTGTATTACTCACAAATTCAGGTACTATTCAATATGACAAAACAGAGCCTAAAGCAAGAGCACAAAGGTCAGCCTTTGAGCATTCTTGCTTCTGACAATGAAGCAGTCCATTCAAATAAAATAAGCTCTAAACTCTCAGTGTTTCAGCATCTGGTTTTTATAGCATCTTAGTCTGCTGCTGGTTTCCAAAACATCCAAGATCTGGGTCTAAGCCTTCTCTCATTTACACCAAGGTAAATTTATATTTGATACAGTGAAGCTCTAAGTGAGATTCAAGTATGCAAGAGCTGAATCAAATGCAGTTGTTTCTTTTTCCTTTCAGATGAATCCCAGTTAAGTCCTTTTTCTCTAAACTGCAGCTTTCCCCTATGTGCTTTCAAAAAGCATTTGTGCAGGACGACAAAATAGAATTATTATCAAGATTTCTTGCAAGATACCTCATTCCCAGTGTTGTCTTCAATTCCTTGCTGGCTGAAAATAATAAGCTCCTGAAAATATTTACCAAATTGGAAATAGCATTCGATTCAGATCATCAAAGAGAACTTCATGTTGGAATAATTATTTATAGCAAATCAAACTTTGCCTGTTTAAAAGTCTTTTAACTGCAAGTGTCCATTTCCATGGCTCTTTCTCACTACATTTTCAAGTGCTTTGAAACATCAGAAAGAGAAAAATAGGTTGGGGTTTGGTTTTTTTTTTTCATTATTACAGGAAGTACTGAAAGCACAGAGCTCATGACTCACCTCACCCTGCTGCCATTGGATTCTCAGTGATCTTTACCACACGAAAGTAGAAAAAATGAACAGCAGCATTGTCAAAAAATACAAGTGGAAACAGCTTACATGTATGAGTAGACTCCATGCATCTTTGATGATTTGTTTCTCCAGAACTAGAGCCTCTGACAAATGACCACCATGATTAATTGCTCATTTTCAGACAAGTACAAAATTTTGAGACGTAATTTGTTACAAAACAACAGTCCCACAGAACATTTATTCAGCTGTGAAAAGACTAAGCTTGTCATCACTCAAGACAACAGCCTAACAAAATAATATAAATAGATTGGAAAGCAAATAGGTATTCAGAATGGTATATTGTGCTCTCATCAGTATCCTCCATATACATCCATTGGTGTTATATCTGATATATTGACAGCAGGATTATTGCTGCCCTCATGTTTATTAGTTTCCACAAGTAAGATTCTGCCTTATTAAAATACCAGTGTCAATAAGAGTTGTTAGGATTTAAAAAGTCTTGCCTTGTGAGTTTACCTTTTAGTCCAGCTCTGACCTTGGATGTTTGTGTCTTGTACTGTTTTTCAAAACCTAAATGATGTTAAGCTATGTTGGAGGCTACCTAATTTTGACTCATCTGTGCTTTTAAGGAATGAGCACAGCTAATGCTTGCAATCATATCATATATTAATTTCTCTATTGTGTTTAGAGCAAATAGCCACAGAAGGCAAAAAAAAAGGAAGGATAATTTCAGACCTGGGGCAGTAATTGCCTTCTAGTCACCTTCTGGAGAGCAGTGAGTTTTGCACAGATTTGTCCATACAAACAAGCCACAGAAAATATATAAAGGAAATATCAAGCTCCCAGTTGTAGACGGTCCAAATTCAATAACAAAATCTCATGTTATTACAGCATCTTTTGTAAGGTACTACATTTGCTTAAAGGATCTATATCACTTCTTAAAATTTTCCTTTCCTCATAACAAAAAGTCCTCTCTTTGAATAAGCAAACTGACCTTCTCTGAACTCAAGCTATTACATTGGAAACCATGAAACAGATACTTGAAAGAAAGAAACTAGTACTTTGGCATTATTTCTAGCTGACAGCAATCCTAAGGCTTTGCTGTAGGCTTGCATTAATTTCAGAGTCACATTCTTAGTGTTTATTCAGACTCTATCCCTTTCCTTTGCTTGCTCGTTTTCTGCTCCTCTGTGGCACCTTGTATATCTTACGCTTGTCCCACACAAACAAATATGCACAAAACCATTGAACAATACCAAGGAAAAATCTCCTTGATTTAAATGGTTATGGGTGCTTATGTTTAAATTGAAGGCTGCAAACAACTGTTTTCATCAATGGATTCAAAAGAAGCTTGACTTTTTCTTATGTTTATCAGCATTGTAGGGAGCGGCCACATTTTCTTCAATAGAGACTAGCTAAACACTACAGTGGCAAGAAGGTTTAGGATGACTGTAGCATAGTTCTGTGTGTCTCATCACAATATGGATTACTCTGGGCTTTCTGCAGATGGATATGGCCTGCCAGACAAAAGAGAGAAAGGCTTTACTTGATCCACAGGGCTGGTTAGGTGGGAAACATAAATCTCATTTGGACCTTCTAGACATTTGGCATTAATGTTTCCACTCTGTTGGGTGATTATAGCCCACAGAAAGGTTTATTTCATCTATTATTCATTAATATGGAAATAATCCACATAGAATAACCCCAGTTCAGTTTGTTTAGCATTTAAATTCTGTTCATCCCAGGTGTGAGTTTAGAGTGGTGTCTAGATTGACATACAACATTTTAAGCTGTCCTCTAGGTAAAATAAATTACAAAAGCACGTGTTATAAGAAGTAAAACTGATAGCATACAGATTTTTGCAATTCACTTGTCTGAAACACAAAGGCCACCTTCTGTTACATCAATTTCATCATTCATTGAGACCAGCATTACTGAAGATTTACACAGGTATGACTAGGAACAAAATCAATTCCCTGATTTTTCACATCAGTTTGGGAAAAGTTAATAGAAGAAATTTCTTATCTATTCCACTGGTTCCCAGATCACCTTTCTGTTAGTACCAAGCATCCCATTTATTTTAACACTAATTTCAAAAACACCTGCACAAAGCTCTGGAGGCCAGAAATCCATCACAGTATTTTGTCACCAGAGAGTTTTTTACTCTCTGATGTGTTTTCCTTGCTCAAATGATATTTGTTCATCCCTTTTGTCCCAAATAACACACAGGAAAGACATTTTTCTTTACTTCTACTGACAAAAACCCCAAATCAGCTTAATTTGCATGCATCATAGCTACGCTTAATGAACTAGTACATACCTGTTTCCAGAATCCATCAGAAAGTCTATGCAAATTGGCCTTGAAACATTATTCTCTATTTCAATGAAATGGGGACTCCAACTAGACTTCAAATTAGGGTGTCATCAGTCCCTTTAATGGCCCTTTGGTTTCTTCAAACAACTCCACTGCATCTTTGCCTTAGTCACTCACAGGCCTATGTGCAAGATGAGGTAAGTCTGAGTCCAGGTCAGCTGCATGGGCATTTTGAGGATGGGGAGGAAAAGTTATTCAGTAAATGCAACAAATTCCCCAAAATCTAAACTATTAGGCAATAATAGGGTGGGGGTTTTGCTTGGGTTTTTTTTTTGTATTGTTTTGTTGGTTTTTTTTGTTTGGTTTGGTTTTGTTTTTAATTTAACAACTTCAAGCAAGCAAGTCCATCAGACAATTTCAAAATAACCTTTTATTGCAAACTTTAAGTCAACATTAGTACTCTAACAAAAAAATAATTCACCCTATTTGAGGCATTTGTTAGCTCACTTTCTTTTCAGATTGTTGATTTGTTACCTTTTTAATATCTGGAGAGGAAGGGAAAACAAGACAGCACAGCCATTCTATGGTTTCTTCAAACTGTTATGAGAGAGACCATACCGAACTCAGTGGGTCAGTTTTCTGCTTGATCCCATATGGCATACCTGACATTCTTAGTAAAACTTTTCCCAACATTTTTACTGAGAAGCTCTTTAGAAACTGAAAATTAAATAAAAACAGCCTCTCCACTGTATTATATTTGAGACAAAGAACCATCAGCCACAGAGGGACCAGAAAGGGAATCAGAGTTTAATCTCCATATCCAGAATGAGGAAGAGCATGGTTTCTTGATATCTAGAGATAAAATACTAATACTTGCTGCAAGCCAGCATGGCCCTCTGTGCTATGGGGTACCTCTAGCAATGGTGCAGTCATTGGAGTCTCAAGAACCAGCCTGACTTTAGGAGACAGACTTTGGGAACCAGCTTGACTTTGGCAATGGTGCTCAGATGGGGACCCTGTCACCAGGAAGTCCCAAGTGCAAGTGCCAGTTCTCCTTTAAGCAAAGTAACAGACTCTTTCTCTTCCAAAATGCAGTTAATTGACATTAATGTTGTCTACCTTCATGTCGAAAAAGGGCATACACAAAGTCATGTAAATACCAAAATCTAAAGTGAAGACAGCTTTAAGCTCACATTCAGCAGTCTTTGCGTTCAGATTCACTACATGTTTAGTCACCCAGAGTTCAGTCAGCATGTTTGCTGCCTTTCAGATGAGAAGAGTGTGACTTGTCTCCTCCTTGACAAGTTCTGTACTACTCTCTTCAGCTGCTCATATCTGATCTTTCAGGCTTGGTTGTGTAGTTTTGGTTTGTTTTTCCCTTTTTACCTCCTCAGTCAGAATACTGCAAACATTTCATAATCTCTGCAGCCATCTGAGTGTGCAGTATGTTGCTTATGCCCATCAAGAAAGAATAATGCTGCCTGAATCTTTATTGATGAAATGAACCTTATGCATGTTCTTTTTGCAATTTGATAGTTAGCAAACTAACTATGGTGGTCAGTAGCATGTGCCAAATGATGGAATGAGGATGCTGGGTGGATGAATAACTGGGATAATGTAATACCAGTACTGGAGTAAGTGTCTGTAGGCCTCCTATAACATTTGGCATTGCCCCTAAATCAGTTCAGAATAATCACTGATTCATATTTCTCTGTGAAACACTTCCAGGATCACAACCTTATGAATAAGGACACGCTTAGTGGTCTTACATATGTTATCCATGACCTCATCCACAGCTTTCTCAATCTCAGGCATACTGCCGACTGGGCAACAATAGAATAAGATAGCAATGTTTTAGAGTGCCAACCAAAGCACTTTTCCCTGTTAGCAAAGCAACTGTTGTTCTGGTATCTGTGCTGAAGGGCTGGAGCAAGCTCATCATACAACTTCAAGAATGTGCCTTTGTGCCTTTCCATATCCAAATGTTCTGCAACCACTTCTTTTAATTTAAGTCACCATTACAGTGTGATCCTGCCACTCAGGAGTTTCTTGGTGTTCTCAAAAACGTTGCTCAGTGAAATGCATCAACCTGCCATTCTTCTGACGTGTTTGTGCTATTCATTCAACTCCCTTAATTTTTTTTTTTGTCTCCGCTTCATCACACCCATCAATTGAATTTCTAATCAGGAATAATTTAAGTTTCTGAATACAGGGGGAGAAGATAGCCAATCTACAAGACAGATGCAGAATTCCCTCCAGGATCTATGAGTAAAATGAGATGCATGAAGATACTGAAATATGTGTATCATCACAGCCAGATATTGTGATGTAGAAAGCATTATCACAGATCACAGAATGGTTTGGGTGGGAAAGGACCTTAAGATCATCAAGTTCCAGTCCCTGCCATGGCCAGGGACACCGCATCCTAAACCATGTTGCCCAAGGCTCTGTCCAGCCTGGCCTTGATCACTCCCAGGGATAGAGCATTCAGCACTTCTCTGGGCTGCCTGTTCCAGTGCTTCACCACCCTCACAGTAAAGAACTTCTTCCTAATATCCAACCTGAACCTCCCCCCGGTATGAAGCAAACATGACTGTGGTCCAGTTATGCTGTCTGAATGTTAATGCCAAAACAAAGTGGGTTTTTTTAAATCAGAGCCATGGCTCAGACTGTCACACAACTGCCAACAGTATCTATCCACTACGTGAGAAACTGGAGTGCTATGGCACAGAGGTACAGCTAAGGGAAATACCTGACAAAGAAAACCCTTATGACATTACATTTTAAAGCTTACAAATATGCTCTAACAAACCACCTAAAAGAATGCAGCACTGCAAGTGTTCTTCCCCCACCTGCTAATTCTACTTCCTCTAGTAGGGAGGATGCAGAATTTAAACAAGCTCATCCTTGGGATCCTGCAGTAGAAATCTGGAGAACCTGACCCTGAGATTTAATAGTATAGTCTTCTGAACATTCATGACACTACGCAAAAATGCTCCAGGGGCAGTCATGTAAATAGTATAGGTAAGCAAGGGAAAACGACAAAATCTGCGACATCAAAATCTAGAATTCAGAGTTCTGCTATAATCAATAGGAAGAAACAGGTAATTGCAGAAAACCACTGCTTTCAAACTACTGCTCCTACAGAAGACCAGATCTGTCATGCTATAGAAGTGATGTAGGTATGTTAAAGCCTTCCAAAGTTAGGTGAGATAAATTCCACCCACTTGTGATGCAGAATGTTATATTTGAGACAGGAACTGACACGGGCTTTTGTGGTGAGGACACCTAGGAACTGCAAAAGTAACCAAAAGTATAAGTGCTATGACTGTGGTTGAGTCCTCCTCAGAAGTTGTGAGGGGTGATAACGTGTCTAGCCATGGCCTGATTTACACATGCAGGTATTACTTGGAAATAGCTATTTAATATTTTCTTAAGCACTGATTGGTTATTTTTAACATCAAATACACAGTTCTTAATTCATCTGTGATCCTCATACTCCTGGCTACGCATGAGTAATAAGCATACACTGAAAAAAGGATGCATAATAAATTGAGCAGTTGAAGCTTTTTAACCAGCATACATGACAAGCTTCATTTCACACCCAAGATATTCAAACAAATGAAGAGAAAAAAGAGCATGAAAAGGCCTTCTGTTCAATAGCCAAATCTACAGAAAATTAAATTTCAGAGTAAACCAAAGATTATTTCAGGTTTTGCCTTTCTGATTGCTTTAGGGTACAGTTACCTTCTCTGAACCATTAATATCTATAAACATAACTCAGCCAAAAAAAAAAAAAAAACACCAAAACCAAAAAACTCCAAAACAAAACCTCTCTAAAAATAACCAAAGATATAAACACAGAAAGAAAATCAGCTATGTCCTGCATCACAAGATGAGGCTTGCATTTTTCTTCTGCCTGGAATATCTGTGTTTTCAGGAACACCCAAGCCTCTAGAGGCTCCCAAAGCTCTTGCATT
>JANRGW010024660.1:0-44306 GCA_024733675.1 Psilopsiagon aymara | reverse complement strand
AACTGCGGCAGCTCTTTTAGGAGGGGGAGGTGGGTGAACAAACTGCGTGGCTGATTTACAGCTTAAACCACGACAGAATAACGGGTTCAGACTTAAACAGGGGAGGTTTAGATTGGATATGAGAAAGAAGTTCTTTAGTGTAAAGGTGGTGAGGCACTGGAATGGGTTGCCCAGGGAAGTCATGAATGCCCCATTGCTGGTGGCATTCAAGGCCAGGTTGGACATAGCCTTGTGTGATACGGTTTAGTGGGAGGTGTTCACGCCCATGGCAGGGGAGTTGGAACTAGATGATCTTAAGATCCTTTCCAACCCTAACTATTCTATGATTCTATGCTGTACTCTCAATCTTTTTCCACAGATGCAATCTGCATCCGCCAGATGCAACTGGAGTACAAACGGCTTTATACATATATACATTGTTTTTTATTGTAATGTCTGTTACACTACTCAAAAAGAAAAAAAATGACAGTTTTCTTTCAAGATACCCACTTGCCTAATATCAGCAGGTGTTTCACTTATCCTTTCATTGCTAAGCAGATGGCTTGAAGTACAGATGTAGTAGAATTCCCAGTCTTGGCTTTGAAAAGATAAGGAAACAGATTCAGAAAATACCAATGGCAGAATCTTATCTTAATTTTATTTTGATTACTTTAGCCCAACATGGAGATCCAAATTTTCCCCTCACAGGAGCTGAGTCCAGTGCAATGTGTCATGTAAAGCAAATGCAAGAAAATACTTGGGTAGCCTGCGCATGCTGATAACTGTGCTGCCATAACAGGTTACTATTTACAATTCAGTGAGCTGTTTGCAGTGTAGCTGGTTTAAC
This sequence comes from Psilopsiagon aymara, assembly GCA_024733675.1. Classification (NCBI taxonomy): domain Eukaryota; kingdom Metazoa; phylum Chordata; class Aves; order Psittaciformes; family Psittacidae; genus Psilopsiagon; species Psilopsiagon aymara. The sequence continues at coordinate 43,480 of JANRGW010024660.1, read as the reverse complement.
CTGTAAGGTACTTTTCCAATAAACAAAATTGCATTGCCCTACTACTGATTGCAATGTATTTCTAGCCTGAAATATACTCTTTTCTAGCCATCCACAAAACTGAAATTTGTGTGCACTCTGCCAGCTCACTTTCCAGTTATGGAAATCTGCTTTTCTTTGCCTTGACAAATGTAACCTGATCTTGCTGTTACTCACTTAGAACACGGCTAGACATGGCACCTTCGCAATACACTTCTTTGGCCATGCTTTCTCTTACTTTTTCCTTTCTCCTACTTGTTACAAATATTTCTTTCTGGCTCCAAGTGCTATGTGGAGCCTGTCACCTAAAAGCACCAGATGCAGAACAGGTAATAGAGAGTCTTTTATGTCAGTTAGCAACAGACACTGTCAGCTATTGCTATGCATTTCTCAAACTGCTTTCTAGATCTCACATACGATTGCTTTTCCAGGTAGAACTAGTCTCTTCATACCGTGGTTGCACAGATGCCGGCGCCACAGCTTGCAGCTCTGTGATGGGGTTCCTATACATTATGGAACACTCTGCTCCCTACAAGACAGCTGTGACTACCAGCCAACAGTGACACATAAGGAAACAAAGGCCACCACAGAGAAAAGCAGAAAAAGTTTCCTAAGCTTTGTACACTTGATTCACTGAAGATGTGTCAGCATTTCTGTGATTGCTTCTGAAAGGTTATATGATTAGTTCAGAAACTCAGAAACTTTTTAAATGAGAACATGTGGTTCTAGGCAGGAAGTGATTTTTTTTTTCTCCAACCAAACTTTTCTTTAAGTATTTTAAGGGGCATAAAGTAAGATCAAATACTATATTGTATTGGCTTTGGATACATTTTTTAAATTTCTAATGGCTTTAAACTAAAAATCTGTCTTTGACAAGATAAATCAATTATATTTGAAAATTGAATCTGTCAAGATAATAAAACTCAAAATTAATTACTGAACATCAACAATAATTTTGTATGTAATTTTCATAATTTCTAAAATTATGGATAGTATCTTCATAATATATACTATTATATAATTATATATATTATAGTAATATGTTTATAATATATATTATACATATACTCTGTATAATTACAGAGTACAATGTAGTTTCCAAGGGAACTATTTTCATTAAATAAAATAAAAATTATTTAGGGATTCTGTACATAATCAAACCACAGTTCAAAATGGTCTGATTGATATAACACTGTTGTATGTTAACCCTGGCAGGCAGCTTAGCCCCACACAGCCACTTGCTCACTACTCTGCAGTAGCATAGGGGGGAGAATAGGGAGGATTTATCCCACTTTTAAGTGGGAAAACTCGTGGTTGAGATGAGGATGGTTTAGTAAGTAAACCAAAAGCTGCATGCAAAAGCAAAGGAAAACAAGGAACACATTCACTACTTACTGCCATCAGGCAGGTGGTCAACCATCTTCAGGAAAACAGGGCTTCCATCATGTGTAACATTCACTTTGGAAGACAAATTCCATTCCTCCAAATCTCACTCACTTCCTCCCTCTTTCCCCTAGGTTTTATTGCTGAGCATAATATCATATAGCATGGGATACCTCTCAGTCAGTTTGGGTCAGATGTTCCAGCTGGGTCACCTCCCAACTTCTTGGGCACCCCACCCTGCTCACCGGCAGGGCAAGTTGAGAAACAGCGTTGCACTTATCAGCAACAGCGAAAGCATCAACAACTGAAACATCAAGGCTGTTTTGGCCACAAATCCAAATGCAGCACTGCACCTGAGCTACTACGAAGAAAATTAACTCTATCCCAGCCAAAACCAACACAAACACTGAAAGTTTTCATAAAAGCTTAATAAAGTTCTTCCTTCTCTTTAGGGATATTTCCCAGTGTCTTCCATTGCTATGTGGAGTCTGTCATCTACAAGCTCCTGGATGCAGAAATGTCTCTTTCATGTCTAGCAATAGAAAGCAAGTCAGTTGTGATTTGTTTGTGCATATCTCTCCCTCCATATTAAAGCAGAATGGAGGAGGAAATTAACAAAAACCTTACAGGTGACTTGTCTGCACCAACTGCTATAGTGGATGATGAGTCTAACTGAATACACCCTGGAATAAACAATGGACAAACCATTTTTCATTAAAGTGTTTTTAATCCTTGGATTAATTTTAACTAGTTCTCTTTTTTCTATAGCTTAAACAATAGAAATACGTATTTCCTAGTTGATTTTCCTTTGGCTCCTCCTGGTCCAAGATGCCTAACTTGTAGATGTACCAGTTTTATTGATTTACATACTGATCATATTATCAGCCTTAGACATGAAAAGTGACAGAATCCAGTGAATGAAAAGCAGTACATCTGGGTACTGTAGGATGTCTAGGCACCTTAGAAAGGGATAAAGAGTTAATAGTCCCTGTTTTCCCACTGTTTACTGAGTAAGTTGTGATGAACACCTCAGATACAGACACCTTAATTTCAGAAATTCAAATTGGGTCATGAGAATTCTAAGAGTTTAATAAAACTTGATGTTTATCTGATTTGAATGTCTCCTACCTTGACAGAAAGTGGAAGTAAGTAGGAATTGTCTTAGAATCCCTTTAAGATTATTATTTTGATGTGGGACAAGAAAATCTGGCAATCTTTTTCTTACATTCAGCCTCAGGAAATCACAATCAGAGGAACACATTTACTTAGCTTGTTATAAGTGAAAAGAAGGAGCCATTTATTTCTAAACAATCTCTACAGAGATCAAGGATGGACTCATTAACTTTAGCTTCATCTACAAATCACAGTGACAGTCAGTAACCCACAGACAAACACTTCCCCACTACAGCAGCAAATTGGTAAATAATCACCCCTCCACCCTCCTTTCATCTTTCAACTTTCTTCTCTATTTTTGGGTAGGTATGAAGATAACCTGGCTGGTTCCCAGCAGAAAAGGGATGTATCAGTAAGAACTGATTGGAAGGACCATAGTCTTGGATGCATAAGGAAGAAATTTTGTGCTCTGCAAAGATATTTGGAAAGACCCTTTTTGTATGTCTGGATAGTTACTGTAGTTTGTGATCTAATCAAGAGTATCAGCATAAGGGTGACTAACTGATGATGTTTTTCAATGTGAGTTAGAGAAAAATGCAGTATTACACCTGTACTTTTAAAATGAAAATCCATCTCTTGTTGAAGTCAGCAGAAGTCAAACACATTCTTCTCAGAAAACTTGTTCCTCTGAGTCATCTGGTAAGATTACTAAGCATTTCACATTATGAATTCTCTTTTCAAAGAGAAAACGTATACTTGACAAGTATATGTTTCAATATATTCTATTGATAAATATTTATAAACATTAAAAAAGTGTACATTAGCTGCCATATTTTTCAACATATTTAAGAGAATATGTATCTCACTATATTGCAAATACATTACCATATGGTTTATTTCTGCAAGTATCCAGATGCTCTCTTCCTGCAGAATGGTAGTAGAATCGTTAGAGGATTTTTTTTCTTAAAAATTCTGTTTCATTTTCTTTCAGACATGTAATTCTTTACACCTGCCATCCTTCTCTATTACTGATTGACTTGATATTACAATTAAAGCTTTGAAAACTGGTTAAATTTGGAAGTGCATGCAAACTTTTTTGAATATTAGAAATGTATTTCTCTTTGCAGAACCTACATGGCTAACACCTTATACCACCCATTATATACAGTGGAGTATGAAACAAAGTCATTATTATATTAGTAGACACCTCTGCAATAAATGATGCAGAAAACCTAGTACATCAGGTTCCATTTTAATTCTCAGGCTTTCATGCACTCAAATCACTTGCAAAATGTCTGCCTTTGGATGGGGCCCAAATGTGTGACATCTGTTCATAAAACTTGCTTTAACAAGTTTCCACTGTTAGGATTCAAATGTATTCTAGGTAGGCCCAGACTCTCTATTCTTTGGTATTCAAGATGCATCCTAATGAAATATTCTTCTCTTACTGGACCAGAAGTTATGAAGACTATGTCAGACATCCTTTGGCCACTGTCAAAAAACTCAATAATAATAATAATAATAAAACCCCAAGAGAGTCTTGCTTTCATACTATTATAAATGCTGTTTTCAATACTTTGTATAATTGAAATTATTATCATCTACTAGCTGAGGTGTTACAAGTCTTCAGAGTAATCTGGTAACCATACAATTGTTATTTTATCTCTGTACCCCAAAGTTGCAGTAGAACCCAGCATGATTGTCCTGTGTTCCTAAATCTAAACAGCCTTTGGTCCACAGTATTTCAGAGATGACTTCAGTTAAATTGCAAAGTATTTATTTTTGATCCAGTTTTAGTTTTCAGTGCTCAGTAACTTCTGAATAGATTATTATAAATGTAGCTTGTACTCTCAAAACATGTATAGTACAGAAACATAAATTACAGCAACCAGGAAAACAAGAACAAGATTTCAGAAATCCATCCAAAGAGGTGGGTGATGACTTCACTAGTATTGATGTTAATAAGAGAAATCTCCCTGAAATATTTAATTTTCTCACTCAGGCACCTAAGTGAACTTTTGCCATGCAATAAATCCACTGACAGTAAGAGTATGAATCATCCTGATGATGAATCCAGCTCTCCCTGCTATGAGGAAGAATGAGGGGACAGATGAAGCAGCACAGTGAAGTTTCAAATCCCTTGGATGTCACAGGGCCATTTCTCTAATGAGCCTTGCAAGGGTTTACCCACCACCTACCTCAGAAGAACTTCTGCACCCCATGAGGTCGCTCATACCTCACCAGATAATGGCTAGAGGAAACAGAGATGATGATTATTATTTACCTCCTCATACTCACATATGTCCTTATGAAGGGGGAGAGAAGTATTTGGAATCAAGGGACACCTCTACTCTTCAAACCTCAACAATGCTGTGTTCTTGTTCCTTAATTGGTACAATCACTGCCTTACACTCCTTCAATAAAGGATCTAATCTACTCTGTTTCTAAAGTGAATTTCTTAGTCATGCCCAGTCAGTGGGCTACTGTGATAGACCACTCCAAGAAGCCATGTTGTTTTGATTAAAGTAAAAGCAATATTTTCTCCTGGTTGCAATAGGGATCTGTTAAAAAGGTGGATGCTGACACTTTTTAATTAGCTTTCAATTGATCTTTGACCAAGTAATGATTTTTAAAGGTGTGTCTGGACAAAATATGTGACTTGTCTCAGTGTTACCAGGGGAGGGAAAAATTGATCAGTTCAGATTAGGCCAACGGAAGCACATATGCACATGTTAGGTTCAAAGAGAAATGGCAACAGAAAGACTGTTTTCTTCTATCGCGTATTAGGTACAGGCATATCAGGTTAAAATACCTCTACACATCAGGTTAAAATACCTCTTACCTATGTTTTGTCACAATGAGGATGTATGTTCATGATTTAAAATATTAGATCCTTAGTTATTGTGTGACAGTTTTAATGTATTGTCTTGTGCCTTGCTAGCTTGGAAACTATCCAATAAAGTTCTGTTCTCACTCCTTGTGGACCAGCAGCTGGACACAGTCTGTGATGCCATACTTTTCAGCTGTCAGACAGGAACCTCTTCAAAAAGCTTATTTCTGTCAACTCTTATTTCTATGTTAATATGAGATTCAAAATTTTTTGAAAAAGTCACTATGATGATTAGAAGGGAAATTTAATAACTTTGTACAGGATTATAGAATGAAGGTGTGGCAGCAGAAAACATTGGTTATGTTCCTTCTGAGTATTACCAAACATGAACAGAACTAAATACTTGAAACATATTAGTACTAAAGAAGTGAGCATTGAAACACCCCTCTTCTTTTAAACTCTTGATATCATCACCTCATTCTATTCTATTCTATGATTCTTTTATTCCCATCCTAGTTGTCGGTTTACCTTTCGTGTTATCTGAAAGAAGGATAGTAAGAACCCTGAGGAAGGGAAAGGGGTTTTTTTATTGTGTTTCTGAAAAGCTGCCTGTGTACTTCAGTTCTGAGTTGATATTCTTAGGCACTATCGTAGCACATAAGAACAGCAACATTTATCAATGAATTGATGCAAAGGTGACCTATTTTAAAGTAAATATTTCTCTAGCACATATTCACTCAGGGGATTTTTCACTTTGTGTCTCTTTGCTATTTCCTTAGCCTAATTTCCATGTACTACGTATTATTTTTTTTACAATTGAAGCACTTAAGATTAAGAAAAAAACAATTCCACTACACAATTTGGCACTTTTACTACAAAATTTATGTTTATACAAGCCCACACAAGAGATTACAATGTTTATTTAGCTAGGAATAGAGCTGGGCACATAAATATTTTATTCTATCTTATGTGACTAATGTTTAAGTAGCCTTTTATGCATGATTATTTTGTTTTAGTCATAATTTTCATGTTTAGTTTATCAATGCAGTGTTTCATGTTTCCAAGCTTTTTTAGAAACCATCTTGCAGTAGACTTGGCAGTGTTACTTTTGCAATCAGACTCAGTGATCTTAAAGGTCTTTTCCAACCTAAATGTTCCTATGATTCTATCATGTTTTGCAGCTATTAAAGCTTTTCTAATGGCATGCTGGTAGCCTAGGTTAATACATTGGCCCACAAATATCTCTGTATTTAACTGATCTTTCATAGGCTGTTATAAACAACCTGGAGCATATCCTTAGTTTTAAAATTACTAACAACTAACTAGTGTGACCAGAAATGATTGGACTTTGAGTCAAAACCACTTTGTTCTTGATTTCAGCCCATCCAATAATCCATTTGATTAATTCTCGTAAGTTTTCAGTTAACAAGCTCTTCATTGTTTGACTTCTTACTGAGAATAAAACTGTTTCTTTAAAAGTATGAACTTGATGCTTGAAAAATAAATGCTTTAATGAAAAAACATTGCGCAGAGCCAGCCTGAAAATAAATTTCTCCTTATCCATTTACAGTGCTTTAACTAACACTGGTCAAGATCAGGAAGTGAAGTTTGTCCTAAGTTTTTGGTACTTTAGGGAGCAATGAAGGAGAATAATATAAAAATGGTTAAACAAAAACGTGCAAATTCCTTCATAACATTAAAAAATTTCCATAAAAACACAGAGTGATATATCTGTGATGCTATCAACCGAGACACTAACATAAGATCACTGTGGTTCAGATCTTGGTAGGTCTAGCATGAGATAGATGCATAAAATCTCATTTATTTTCTGTCTGCTAGAATGTCCTGTACAAATGATTCTCTTTTCAGGAGAAAGACAGGAAGCATAGAAGATTTGTGACAGGGTACTATTATACGCTAAAATTTAGCAGGTGCTTGCCTATTCTTCACTGTCAGAAAAGGAATAGCTAACTGTAGCCAAAGAATTAGCAACATGAATTAATTAGGAAATTCTTTACTGTGAGGGTGGTGAGGCACTGGAATGGGCTGCCATCCTTGGCAGTGTTCAAGTCCGGGTCAGACATAGCCTTGGGTGATATGGTTTAGTGGGACGTGTCCCTGCCCATGGCAGGGGAGTTGGAACTAGATGATCCTAAGGTCCTTTCCAACCTTAACTATTCGATGATTCTCTGATTCTGATTAGAAAAATAATCTGTGGTTGGTATTAGCAATCTATTTTTCTTCTTACTAATTAATTTGCATACTCACAATGGAAATGTAATGCTGCTGACCATTCTGCTTGAACTTATCATTCCCTTCTCACTTTTATTTATTTTTCTATTTTCTATTTTTAATGTTGATAATCTTGATGACTGTGTAACTTCAAACTCATCAATAAACTGGCTGAGATACAAAGTGACCTCGTAGCCTCACCTTCTGAAGCTGAGAACTAGGTCAAGTATTACAGTGTCTCTGGATGAAATAATAGACATCAAAAAATCACTACATCCCATGTTGATATAAGATTTCTGATAGTCTCTGTTTAACCAGACCACTCCTACATGTTTGCAAACACAGGCTTTCAGTTAGCTGACGTATTAAATTAACAGACTCAATTTAGAAGCATGGGGTCCTGTCCTGATGCATGTTTTAGCAGCTGGTGGCCAGATGGAAGATGTGATCCACCATTTTGTATTGCTCACACAGAGGTTTCAAATGGGTGTTACACCTTCAAATGCCTGGGCTGGGAAAGATGCAAATGCTCTGTCATGTTCCACTGTATCTGGTGTGTGCTGCGCCCACAGCAGGTTCAGATGGAACCCACCAGAAGAGCACCAAATAATTTCCAGCATCAACAACAAGGTACCAGAGGGGTCTCACCAATAACTGGTACTGTAAAGGGTGAGGCTGCCACAAGTGCACCTCCCATGATACATATGTGCAGGGGAAAGCTGTGCTGTACTTGCTAAGCCCAGTCGCAGTGCTGTCATGATACCTGGCAGAAGCTGACCTATAAAGCAGAATGTGTGCCTAAGCTTTGTCTGCCTAGGATCCTACATTAATTATAACAACAATAATAGTTTGTTATTGATATAATAGTAGAAAATTTACCATTCACTTAAAAATAGCTGCACTACATTGGGCCAAAGGTCTATTTACCCTCATGCCCTCTCGCTGACTCTTATCTGTGAAAATGCTGCGAGCTGTATAATCACTAGAACAAATGCAGTAGATGTAAAGCTCACCAGGGGTTATCCCAGCTTATTCCAGCTGGGAACTGGCCCACTATTGCTAAGCGGCTCACTGCAGACCTCCATGCTCCCGAAGTGAAACCTCACTGCCTACTGAGTGTGCTATTTACATCTGGATGAAAACATGCTATTTTCATATTGCATATAAAATTCAATAAAAGGCTTCATCAAGAATTAATGAAATTTCTGACACCTATGCAGCTTTTTTCATATTTTTTTTTCATGAAACTTTCAACCTTGCTCTCTTTACTTAAAGCATATGAGGCCTGTGAAATTGACTTTGCCTCTAAAGCAAGAAAGAGGTTTGTGTTGTGCTAAATTTACATTTAAGATGTTGAATATAAACCAAGTTTATTTCAGGGCTCAAATGTCAAATCCCAATTTACAAATAAATATTACCCTTGGTTTTCCAAAAATCACTGGTGAGGTCCACTGAACACCAATGATCATAACCTCATTCAAGAGGATTTTTGCTACAGGAAAGGGCAGGATAGCTCCAGACACAAAGCTGCTTAGCACATTACCATAGGCAGAAATGCTACTTAAGTGTGTGTAGGTAAACACTTGCTCAAACAATTCACAGGTAGTGTCTTATATATCATTAGGAGCTGTCAAAGCAGTGACATTTATTCTTATGTATGACCATGAATATTTCATGACCAAGCAGATTAAAACCTGTCATGAGTAACCATATGGAGATAGCTACTACTAAAGCCTCTGCTGAGTCAAAGCTGTGTTTTCCACATTGTTCTGGTACAGGATATACTAAATATTTTTTAATTAACCAAATCAACAGGCATATATATAGCATGTGTTCAACTAAACTGTCTGACATCTTTGAGAAAAACTAGCAACTGGGTGGAATTAATATAATGAATTATTATTGCTAACTATTGAAGTAGCTGCAAACAAATTTGCCAGTGATTCATTCATGCTCAGGAGGACAAGGTGAGTTTGAAAACAAGAAAAAAGTTAAATATTTTTGAAAGCTTCATAAGAGTTAACCTAAGCACCCCAATCCAAACATACATTTGTCCTCATCTCACCCCCTGAATCATCTGTTCAATCTGCCCTTTCTCCATCACGTTGTTCTGAACTGAGTGCTTCAGTCATATGAGGTAGGGAACTGGGAGACATAAATGTCTTTGCACAATAACTGGTCTGCCCCCATTCAGAAACAGTCAAATAAAAATTGTATGAAATGGTGTCAGCCTCTAGGATATAAATAGAGGGAATTTTTATTTCTATGATTTTGTCATGCAAATAGGGACCAAAGCAGCAGTATTTGGACAGAAAAATGTGATTTTTAATCTGATAGTAGAGGATCTTGACTCAACAAACAGCTGAATGCTCTGTGTGTACTTCATGTCATGCTTGCTTCTGAATAACGGGTAGAATCAGCATTTCTGCACACAACATCAAATAAGGTAGGCCTTTTGCACACGTACCATTTTCACTGCCCTCTACAACAGCTACTTCATGTTGTTGCAAGTTCCTAATGAAACTTTGCTTCTCCATACCTCAGGCAACTCCTACAACTATTTTGGGCTTAGTTGTACTTTCTGAAAATCACTCAGAAATGCTTGATTCTTATTTTTCAAGGCACCTGAAGTAGTGCCAGAAGGGTCTGCCAGAGCACGAGTTTTGACTAGATTAATACAAAGACACCTGTGGAAAAAAAAATAAATCATGCTTGTAAATATGGTGGGGTTTTTTGTTTTGTTTAGTTTTTTGTTTAAATCTGATACATAGTATATTAATATATGAAAGAAAATATTGTTATTCAGTTTGTCAAATATAGATATGAAACTCAGTGGCCTTGATAAACCGGTTCTGTCCTTCTTAATATATGCTAAATTTGCATCAATTGATAATCTATCAGTTTAACACACACATAGGATAGAACATTGTAAAAATGGTGACAGAAAAGGACAAAAGCCTTTGAAATATTCTGTTAGTTACTTAGCCTTTAGGGTTTTTCTAACACTTTTGGAGGGAAGAGACGTTGCGAGGGTGAAACTCCAGCATGTCCCCAGCACTAAGACTGTTCTTCAGCTGAGTCTCTGTTGAGTGCCTACTGTGGAAAAGAGCTTTGTAGCCCACATCAGATGTGTTTCTCCTTTGCTCCAGGGACACAGATACATGCGAGCAGTCACAGCACAGGATCTTCAAGTCTGCAGCTGGGAGACTGTCCTTGGTGCTCGAAAATAACTTCTTTAATGGCTGGGCAGAAGACCTTCCAGGTCTGCAAGGAAAATGTGTTTCCCAGGGAGACTTCTCCTTGTCTGGCCCTGCACCTAGAGGAAGGAAGAGCCACCACTCATAGCAGCTTGGCCTGGGCTCAGTGGCACATCCTGGGTGTAGAAGGCAAGAGGTGGGGTCTGTCATGGGAAGTGCTAGAGGCTCCCTGTGGTGGGTTGACTGTGGCTGGATGTCAGGTGCCCCCTAAACCCACTCTATCACCCCCTTCCTCAACATGAAGGGACAGAAAATGCAACAAAAGTCTTGTGTATTGAGATAAGGACAGGGAAAGATCATTTGCCATTTGCTGTCATGGGCAAAACAGACTTGACTTGAGGATATTAGTTCATTACCAGTTAAATCAGAGTAGGGTAATGAGAAATAAAACCAAATCTATAAAAGCACCTTCCTCCCCAGGAGGAGGAGTCTTCACACTCTTTGCCTGCTCCAGTGATGGATTTCTCTCACAGGAGACAGTTGTCCATGAATTTCTCTAACTTAAGCTACAGCTTTCAGCGAGCCACAGTCCTTCACAAGCTCTTGGATTCAGCCAGCATTGGCTCCATCGACATAGGCAATACTTCTAGCAGCCTCACACAGAAGTGGCCTCTGCAGCCCCCCTGCTACAAAACCTTGCCACACACTGTCACCATCAAAATGCCCCAGGACATTTTGCTGTAGGAAGGAGAGTCTGCAGTGAGTCAATATCTTTATATCTTACACTTTCTATCAAAGCTCTTAAAAAATACCCCAAACAGCCTCCCGCTGAAGCTCTATACTGGCTTTTACATTTTTCTCTTTTAATAGATTTATTTCGGCTACCAAAATGCTATCATAAAAAAATGATATTGGTGTCCTGTTGAGAGATTCTTCTCAAGGCTTCTGCAAGGCCAGAAGCAAGACAAACTAATTATTGCTTCTTTATCTTTCCCTTACCTGAAGAAAAAATTACTTTTTAGAGTAAATGGGGCTGGAATATGGTACAAGTCTGCTCGTATCCTTCAATTTTTTTGCAAGCTGGAATTCATCTGCTAGCACCTAGTCAGGAAAACAGAGACCTGTTCCACAAAAAAGGCGTTTTTGTGCTTTCAGAGGGAGTCCCTGATGATCATGGCAAAAAGCACCTGCAGGACATATAGGGAGGTAGACAGTTCTTGGGATAAAGGCATAATGGTCTCTCCCAGCATGGATGTTCCTCAGTCCATTCAGCAGCTATCTTATGAGCAAAAGAGGAAAAAAAAGCCCCACCATACCATATATGGATATCCCCAAAACCCAAGCTAGTGAAAATTCAACATTTTTAATTAAATCCATACCAGCTGAGGCCTCAGCTCCTCAAAAAGTCAAATCACAGTAGATTCTTTCATGTTACCTTTATCAAATCAGCATTTAGGGAGTGAAATAGTATTTATCACTTTTTATACTAATATATTTGACTTTGAGGATGGAATTGACAACTGCTGAAATAAGAACCTCCAAACTCCAAGCAGCTTGTCTTTGAAGCAAGATTATTTTTTTATTAGTAGTATTTTAGCTGATAAATTTTTATTCATGTCACATATGGGCATTTTATGGTGTTGAGAAAATTCACCCGAGCACAAAAGCAAGTCTGTGGCCTGGGCTTATTGAATCTGCTTGGCATTCAGGTAAGACAAAAAAAAACCCCAAACAAAACAACACAAAACATCATTAATTCAATAGCTGTTAAACTATGATGATTTTTTTCTTTTATCTTGTAAAATTTAGAGTAACTTCCATACCATAGCGGTAAACAAAAACCATGAGTGTTGGGAACACATGAAGGGCTGGTACTAGGTACTGTATCTTTAATGAAGTATTACAGCTATTGACAAATGTTAGTGAATGTTAATGGAAAAAAACAGAAATATAATTATGAAAATTTTTTCCTTCTACTATTACATTCCATGAAAAATACACTCCTGCTGTATATCAAATTGCCATACGCTCCTCTGGCTGGAGGATTTAATGGTTATAACAATCTGTGCAACAGCAAGATTAAAAATTCACTATGAAGGTTAAATGATAGTATAAAGCAGCAATTGTTTGAGTGTTAACTTGCTTTTTTGGTTTCACGCTGACTCAAACATAGGTAATTTCGATGTACTATACCAGAAAAACAAAAAAATATTCTTTATATATGCTATAATTTCCAAAATAGTCTTAGAATCTCAATGCTATAAAAAACTTATTAGTCTGTAAAAAATTCATTCTGCATTTCTTCTCACCATCATAAATAGAAATAAAATACCTGTGGCAAATATGTCTGGTGTGATGCATTTTTTCGCTGAGTTCATCAGGTAGATGCAAGATACATGTTATCATGAAAACACATTACTATTAGCAGTACAAAAACTGAGACTTCTAAATGCAGGTCACTGGGGACATGGTTTCTATTCATAGTTCTGTTATTTGAGAATGTGTTTGATGAAAATGGGTAACAGTTTCTGTTATAAACATATTATCGGCCAAGAAGGAAACAAATCAATCAGCCAACCAAACAAAACAACCCAAACCAAAACCAGAAAACCAAATCCAAACAATAAGAAAACCAACAAAACCAACAGGAAAATATGGAGTAATTTCACTGGTGTAAATTTAAAAAGAATCCCATATGAAGAATCCCACATGAAGACAGGCTGAGAAAGTCGGGGCTGTTCATCCTGGAGAAGAGGAGGCTGCGTGGAGGCATCATAGCAGCCCTCCAGTATCTGAAGGGGACCTATAGGGATGCTGGGGAGGGACTCTTCATTATCACATTGTTTATTGCATTTCTAGATGACAGTGCCTTTTTGGTAAGTCAGAGTTATCCTCCTGTCCCCTGTGGGATAGCTGACATAGCTTTGAAAAACTTCAAAATGGTTATTGAAAAAAGGAGTAAATACTGAAAAAAATTGAATGTGCTGATAAAATCTGAAACTGATATGTCTGTAAACACCATTATGACAAATAGCAAGAATAAATCAGACTTCAGCTTTAAGCAAACAAGTTTCTTTTCATCATAGAATCAATCAGGAACAAGAAAAATTTTGTCTTTGCTTAGGTTTGTGTAATACACCAACTCAATCTACCCAGATAGCATTAGTATTCTAAATAATTAGGGAAGGTTGAAATCCTGATTTAACAAATTAACATAAGGAAACACTTAAGTACATATCTAGCTCTAATGAAGTCATTTAATTAAGCTCGCAATAAGAATTAATGTATGTGGCTGTAGAACATTTTAGAACAGAGAATCTTTAAAATTACAGATAGCTTATATCTAAAAGATAGGCAAATGCTCAAAGGACCTTTGTAATAATAAAAAAAAGAATTACTTGAGGAGAAAAATACATTTTGGATTAGCTTTTTGGTCGAGGTGCAATAAGACTTTTATTGAACCATGTCTCTGTGTGTTCAATATCCAGAACAATTTTTTCCTGTTTCTTACAATTTAATCTTGAGAGGAAAAAGCAAGGACATTGACTTTTCATATGCAGCCAAATTCACTTGGTGAATGCATACTTGCTTTTCAATAATGTAGAGATTATTCAGAAATAGAAATAGAGAGTTTCAGCTGAAAAGCAACACTAGCTTTCTGTTAGTTTTGTACCAGAGCAGCGTGCTTCTGGCAGAGTTCTGTTTGTGAGCAGACAATGCAAAAATGTCTGAGACAAACCTCTGCTGGTCTCAGAATTCAGAAAAGATTTCACCTTACTGCCGGATGAAAGTTGTATTATTTGCCACACATATTTGGGATAAAATGTAATACCAAATAGTCAAAGACATGATGCATGATGTGTGCCAGTCTGCTTGACACAAAGAAGGAATTCATATTTGCGGGTCTTGACTGGCCTGTTACAGATTGTCCCTTTGAAGGAAGAAGCCTGGGGTCAGAGGGTGTTTCTGTGGGGCACAGAGGGGAAAGCAGGTAATATCCCCTGAATGAGAAAAGTTCTATAAATTGCCCTTCAATATTTGTTGATAGCAAAGCTGTAAATTGGGGACTCCTGGTTGCCATGGTTACAAACAGACTTCCGTACTGACCAGTAGCAAATAAGTGTTCTCTAATTATTTGTTGCCCGTTTCACACATTGCCCACTTTTCATAATGATTTATTCCAATTGCTTAGCCCTTCACACAGAAATATTCATCACCTTCTGGGGATCAGTTTTTCATTCTTCTCCTAGCTCCCACTAATAATTTAGGACATTGAATAATTTGAACCAGTAATATTTTTTTAATTTTTTTTTTCTTTTCCACTGCAGTTGTCTGCATATTAACAGGTTAAATTTGCATAAAGTCTCATAAAATCTAGGGTCCTTTAAGATGGGGTTTCAGCCATACCAATACATCTAAGAATATTTTTATTACTTTTTTTCCTTTTATGTCTACATATAAGTGTTTTTAAACAATCACTAGCAAATTAAGTTCTTTGTCCACTTTTTTAGAACTGTTTGTCAGCCTCACTGCTTACTGCAAAGCACAAAGAACTAGAAACTACAGTGAGAGATGACTTAACTATTTCCAACTCCCAAAATTAAAAACATGCAAAAGCTTAAACTATGAGAAGTAATTGAAACTTTAATTATTCCTATAGCCATTGCAATTACCTACCATATGTATGGAAAGAGTACCACCAGGTCCACATCATACTATTGAGCATTTAGTCAGGGTATAAGCTTTTCCACTGTGAGAAGTAGCTTTTGGGCCCTAACTTGGTCCCTGGACTGAACATTTCTGCTGGACTGCAGAAATCCTGTGGCTTTAGGGTTGTCCTTGGTTTGAGGAAGAAAAAGATAGCTTGACATTCCGGACCCAAATTTTCAGTAAGCCTTTTATTTTACCAAGTGGCTAAAGATACAGAATTCACCAAGGTAGCAGCAAGTCAACTTCAAGCTGTTTCTACCCCAATGACTAAACTGTGAGTCTTTCCTTGGGTGTATTGTGTCCCAGGAGAGACCGACTGGGTAAGATACTTCCTATCTTTCCCTTAGATTCCATGCAGCTTTGCCAGAAAGAGGTTTCTGGCATCAAGAGAGTTGGAGAGTTATTTAATGTCCTCAACATGCTGTTTATCATGTGTATCTTCAGTCACAACCCTTCAGTAGCACCCAGCATACAATTTACTATCCTTGATTGTCTCTCAACTTCAGCAGTTGAACATCTGTCCACTGGGGAGAATAGCAGTTTTAAAGTTAATCTCTGTTTGCACAAGCTCTGCAGAAGCTGTTCATCAAAGCTTATTAGATGTTGAATTGCTTAGGCTGTCATTCGGCTTTTATTTTTCTCTAATTATAAGCAATAAAGCAAGTAAATTTTTTTAGCAGACAGAAGTCCCCTCTGTATTATTACTGTTTTATGGCAGATACAATAGCAACTCTTGGTAATTTGATGGTGTCCTTATATATTTTTTAAACATTTACCTTCACAG
Organism: Psilopsiagon aymara; assembly: GCA_024733675.1. Lineage (NCBI taxonomy): Eukaryota > Metazoa > Chordata > Aves > Psittaciformes > Psittacidae > Psilopsiagon > Psilopsiagon aymara. The sequence goes on along the minus strand of JANRGW010024660.1, from coordinate 27,213 downwards.
CAGATTCATGCATTTTGAAACATGTATTTTGAAATACAGTTGTTCACCTTCTGTTCATCCAGGTTACTGTTTCCATTGCAGATAATCCTTCTTGCCGGTATGGAAGAGCACAGTATGTTAAAGCTGCCGCTATTATAGGAAGGGATATTGCTCCCCATGGGCCCCTGGCAGAAGTCTGAAGTTAATCAGCAGAGTGCTCTTTGGAGGGAAACACAAGGACCTCCATTCATTGCAGCATGCATCGCACCTGCTATTACCTGTGGTTAAACAACCGCACCAGTCCAGACTGGGGAAGGAATTTTGACCCAGTCTTTTGGTGAATAAGTGGTCATGACAGGAGGAAACATGAAGCAAAGTCTTCCCAGACATATATAAAAACAAAACATCAAAGGGAAAGCTCTAGTTGAGTTTGTGCTTGTTCAATATCAGTTTACACTTGTAATTATTCATTGGTGCTTTTTGCACATATTTGGGTTGTCATGCAATGTTCCAGATTCCTTTTTTATTTTCTTAGCATCCTATTCTCCTCTCACCATACTCTCAACTTCCCTGCCAAATAAATTTCCTGAAAGTCACCACTTCTGCAAGGGTTTGTGTCTGTTTTCTGACATGATCCTTAAGCCCTTCCTTTGGGAATCTCAGTCGCTGAGCATCAACTAGTTTGTCTGAATTGCAAACAAAGTGATCATTATAACACCAGAAAAGAGAAATGTCATTAGTACTGCCAAGGCTGGTTGGGAATGTAAATGTCAGGAAGCTCACAGGACTCCTATGCAAACTCAGATAGATTTTAAAGATGTCATTTTAGAAGGGAACAATGTCAATATCACTGCCTGTCCTGCCCAGGGAATGAGATTCACTACTAAAGCAGTGTGCATCAGACAGGCAAATGACTAATGATTGTGTGAAGCCTTCTATTAGAAAAATTGAATATCTTGTTTGTCACACAGCTCTTTGAGGTAGCTCCAGAAAACTAGGCAAGTTTTTCAGAGGTGACCAGGAATTCTTTATTTATTCTGGACATCTGCTGCTTCAAATATCTTTCTTTGCCAATTTTTCAGGGTCAATACCTGTCACTTTTTGAAAATTGGGTTGTTTAGTCAATTTTTAATATCTTGAACAAAGCAGCTTTGACTGATCAAAAAAGCAGTGTGCTATGAAGTTATGTATTTCCAGGTTTTCAGACTGGCTTCTGAAACAAAATGAAAATTAATAATTTGTAGTTCCTTTTGCAAGAGCCATGGAATTTAGGAGCTTGTACTCACTTTTGTCTTCATACTCACAAAATGCCAGTGTCTACCCAATCCTGTCTTCCCAGAGGATGTGAGCTATTGAGTTATTTCTGCCCATCTTCTTAGAATAAGGGTAGAATAAAAAGTTGTCAGGAGCAAAGCTGAGTTGTGAAGTTGTTTCTACAATTCTCTAGTACGTACTAGCGAACAAAAGGTCCCTTAATGAAGGATGCGTAAAGTGCCCTGCATCTACCTCAACCGTGCAAAATCATCACAGGATATACTTGAAACTACCAGGGAGTACCTCATGTGCTTGTTGGCCTAGGTTCAGCAGTAGCAGTCATTTTTCTCCTTCTTAGTAGCTGATGCAGTGCTGTGGTTTTGACTTTCAGCCTGGGAACAGCACTGATAACACCAATGTTTTTAGTTGTTGCTCTGTAATGTTTGCTCTGACCAGGGATTCTCTGAATCTCATGCTCTGCCAGGGAGCAGAGGAAGCTGGGAGAAAGCAGAGACAGGGCACCTGATCCAAACTGACCAAAGAGGTATTCCATACCACAGCATGTCATGCCCAGTATATAAACTGAAGGTTTAGATCACTGCTGTGTCAGGCTGGGTATCAGTCGGCAGGTGGTGAGCGGTTGTATTCTCTTCTCGTGTTATTTCTCTTATCATTATTATTATTGGTGGTAGCAGCAGTGGTTTGTGCTATACCTTGGTTACTGGACTGTTCTTATCTCAACCTGTGGGAGCTACACTCTCTCGATTCTCCTCCCCATCCCTCCAGGAGGGAGTGGGTTTGGTTGTAAAGGGAAAGGGAGAGGAGTGAGCAAGCTGCTGCGTGGTTCTGGACTGTCAGCTGGGCTTAAACCATGACACTTTTAAGGTCACATTCCAACTCAGCTTCGTGATTATCATAGCTAGACCTACATGAAAATTCAGTATTGCTTTCCTGAGGAAGAAGACTTTCACTGTATTTTATGTGAGTTAACAGTGTTATCTTCTGATAGCTAAATGTTTAACTCATGTCATTGGCATGCTGCTTGTCTGGACTGGATGACCTTTGAAGTAATAATTGGAAATTAAAACCCACTCCTTAGAAATACAACTCACACTGCAACTAGGAAATGAGTTGGAGCAATTTATACATATGGCAGAATGTGACGTACATGTCCTTGCTGCAGACTTCCCAAAACATTTCAGAGAAATAAGTGGCCTATTTAAACTATTTCCTTGAACATTTTCTGTTTTAATGTTAATCAGCACACCTTTCACTGCATAAGGAATAGCAGAGAACAAAGACAGAAACATGGGAACAGGAAAAAAGAAGAAAAAAAAGAGAGAAATTGCAGCTGTAGCCAGAGAAACCTCAGGTTTTACAAGAATTTGCAGGGTTCTTTGGGAAATCAGGCTCTCTATACTTAAAGACCTGGGAAATAAAACAGTTCAAATGAAAGAAAGCTGAAAGGCAATGTCAGGAATAATGAATAGAAGAAAACTGTACATGTGAAGTTTCATACGACTTGAACGCTTACCTTAACAACTTTCATTTTCAATCAGCCAGAAGTTTTAAATGGAAAAAAAAAAAAAAAGAAACCAAAAAGGAGGCAATATTAATACAATGATTTTCTATTCATCATGGATAATAAACAGAATAATTTGCGATTCAGATATCTCAGGTTTGCAAATTAGTTCTCATGGTGAGTCAGAAGGCAATGACCAAAGCAGATTTATCATGTGAATTGATTCAAGAATGTGGTAAATCCTTCACATTGCTCATAAATCACTGGGCTTATTGCTGTACCTATTTCCCTGAACTTTTGTTCTTTCAAGCCATTTGATTCATCTCAGCCACCCTGCAGCTATTTCACAAGAAAAAAGTATCTGAAACTTCAGGGTTTCTCTTTTGTGTGCGTGGGAGCGATGCACATACGCATACATGTACATGGGAATTGATACAGCAACCCCATTGCTCGTCACTCAGTCACTTTGTATTTCAAGTTTCGACAACCATTAGCATCCAAAAAATTCCCCCATGATCAAAAAGTGGAAATCTTTGCTGAGTGATATTAACATCATTCATACAGAGAAAGAGTGTTTGGGTCCCCACATGTGTCACTAGTCACTACTGAACAGTCCAAGGTTGAGGTAGACCCTTTTAAGGTTAATCTCATCCCAGCTTTTCCCCATAGTCAGTCAGTTCTGAGCAAGAGCTCCAGACACGCAGAATATAGCACAGGCATGGGTGCAAAACAGTATTTATAGGTTTAAAAGAAGGGAGGAATAATTCATCCAAGTCTAAAATTGTGCAATCAAAAATGTGCATTTCATGGCAAAGTAGCTAATTGAAACTAAGCTTACCAATGCAGATGAACAGTTTATATAAAAAGGAAAGAGAACTCAAAGAATGGCAGCTCAGAAATAGAGATATTTATTGTTCTTTGAATTTGGCCTTCAATATTTGGTAGATATTTATCTTCTAACAAGTGACTAGGGGGAGAGAGTTTTCTTCAAACAAACACTACTGCTTCCACTGCAGTTAATAATGATTATTCATTATGTGCATAATGATTGTGGAAATCTTTCTCTTTTCACAAATATTTCTGTGGGCGGTGGGGGTGGAAAAGGAGGGGGGTGGCAGTATATTGAACATTCCCTTTGGTTTTGAAATCTGATCTTCAAATGTAACTTTCTCTTTCTTTCTTTCTTCTGATCGCCTCCAAAAAGAAGATAGAGAAGTTAAAAAGCAGAAAGGAAGAAAATGCAAAGAGTGGGAAAAGATTCCAGACATCCAACCTGGAAAATAAACACATCAGAAACTACACATTTTTTACTCAGGATCTCATGTGAAGAAATAAATCCAGAAATTTTCGTCTTTCTTTCCTCCATTCCCTGCCCCAGGTTAACAAACCCCTTGATTTACATCACAAATATCTTTTCCTATTTCTCTTAACCCTTCTTCCCTGTGCACATTATAAATCTTCAGCTGTCAATTTGTTATTTACAAAGGTTTTAATTGAAATAACTCATCACAATAGGATGTCTACATGGTCTTTAGTATTCATCCATGATCAGTGGAGCCAGTGTGAGTCTTTTAAATTATTTCAATGACCATTCCTTCAACGCCCAATTTTTGGCTAACAACCACTGCATTTATACACATTTGATAGAAATGAAGCTACACTTACCTCTTAATAATGTTATTAATAAAACAGATTATAAAATCCTGCAGACACGGTCTGTCAGTTTTAGTGATTCTTTGATTGCAACATTAGTTACACCTTTGCTTATGATCTGACAGCATGCTTATGCACTCATGGCTTACCTACATAGAGTGCTAGTAACTGAAGAAAAGACCTTAAGTCTTTGGGAAAATCGATATGAGAACATCACTCCTCAAAGTCAAACCAAATAAATCAAACATTTATTTTTTTATATTGTTGAGATGCACATGAGAATTTAATTTGTTAATTCTCAAAAAAAATCAATCCCAAAGCCTTTATTAAAAATACATCTGCTTTAATTAGTTATATAATTCTTCGTTATATCCCTGTGTACCAGAACAACATAAAAGGAATGGGAGCAAGGAGCGCAAGGAATAATAAGAGATGCTGGGACTGCAATACACTTTTGAATAATTTGGCAGGTCTCTTTGTTTGGTAATGACAAACACAGGAACAGACATTATCCAGCCAGCTGCAGCAATATGGAAAGTTACTTTATGAAGGTAACTTTAATGTGAGCAAAATCATAGCAACAGCCAGAATTCTTTCAACCTACTAATCCAGGGGCAAGGAAATGCTTTAAACAAATTCACTCTTTCGCATTTTGTTAAATAACTGCTGCTTTCAGTAAGTCATTTAAAAAAAATGCACCCACCTTATTAAAAAAAATATGCACATCACGTCCCACTTCAGTAGGCTTTCTTGTATGCTCCTTTATCATTTTCAGTGTGCTTTCTACCTTCGGTTTTTTTGGTTGGTTGGTTGTTGTTTGTTAGGGGTTTTTTCCCTGGAAAGGAAAGAATAATCTAGCCACACCAACACAGATGAAAGACAAACGTGTGGTCTTGGGATATGGAGGGATCTGTTTTCATCTTTCTTCTCCACAGAAACACTGTTTTATCCTTGTGCTGACAGTGCCCTATAATTCTTACTTTAGCTAGCCTGCTTTTTTCAAGTAACACATGACATCATAGACCAAATTGCACTGTGCTCTGATAAGCAGTGGGGCACCAATGGAAGTAGCAGGGTATGGCTGATTTTGCAGCAAGGATCAAAAAGGGATTGTGCTGGCAGCATAGAAAAGAGGAAAGGATAGCCCATGTTACAGAAGAAAGCATGGTCCTCTCTGGAGTGAAGTGGAATCAGTCCCTATCACCGCTAATTATCATTAAGTCAAACTGTGAGTACCACAGGGAATCACTGTCTGTATTCTTAGTGTCTACCACCTGCATAATGAATACATTACAACTGTGCCATTGGTCATAGTCCCTGCACACTTTGATCTGCTCAGTCTTTAAAATACCAATATACATAATTTCATTCCTTCTGTGCTTTCACTATGCAGACTTTCTGGTTGCATGGTTTAAGCAATGATCATAACCCTGAAAGTAACCAATTCCTGAACCAATTCCATCTTCTGTGTGACTGATTTTCTGCTCAGTGTCCCAACCAAAATATGAAAGAAAATATATGTTACAGAAAGCTTCATTGTTTCATTTTCATGCCACTAATGTTTTGTTTTGGTTTTGTGGTTAGGAGTTATTTCTTTAATCTTAATTAAATTAGTGAATTTCAAATTGAAATATTTCTTTTCTGTGAAAAGTCACAGTATTACATGGTGTACATTTTTAAACAAAATGCATTTCCCCCATTTGTTCCTCTGAATCAAAATTCCACACCAGTTTTGACCAGATTCACAAAGTTGTAAAATTGTCCTAGATCTAAGTTTTGATTTTTATTTTTTAATTATTAAAAAAAAACAACCCAAACTTATTCATTAAAATGTGTAACCCAGCTGTAGGTCTAGTTTAATTTCGCAGAGCCAGAAGGAGAAACATAAATGCACACAAGTCATACTTTAAACACTTTTAGAAAAGGACCTTTCTGTGTAAAATCCTTGTTCCCACTGTTGGCAGCTGGCAAAGGAGTTACACACAAATAACAATGAGTAAATAGGGAGCAAATGTGACTGTCTGTACCTGAACTCCTGTATACACTGACCAAGCTGAGAAAATAAGTTCTTTTTTCTGTTACTATAATTGTTCTGCAGAGGCTTTAAAAATATGACACTGAATTTTTAAGGTAGACACATCACTGTTTGTAATAGAAGTGCTGAATACCAATACCAATTGTCAACACTCTTCCCCAGTAAAAGCATGGCATTCAAAACAACTCCACAAAACAAGCACATATAATAGATTGTAGTAGGTAGCAGGGCTTTCCACTTAGTCTAAATATGGCACTAGAGTGGAGGTAATATTTTTCATTCAAGTCAGATCATTGTAATGTTTATAGGATGCAGAAATTACTTAAAATTCTTGCTAGAAATCTGAAGGGGGTCTCCCACTCAGAAATATCAGATGACATTAACATTTTTCTTAAATCTCCCAGGTCCTATCTAATAGCTTACTTTCACTCCCAAAGAAAAATAGCTCTTTCTGGCTAGAGCTACTCTTTACATTTCTGATAAATTACAAGCTGATTTGGCAATTACTCTGAATTAAAGATAGACATGTCAAACAGATCACTTACAAGCTGATCAAGAAGAAGTTAAAGTGTCAGGATGTAAGCCGGCATTAATTAAAACTAGGATATGGTTGTGGATTTTTTTTCCATGAATAACTGCGATTTTGACCAAACAAAGACAAAAAGTGTAAAAATAACACAGTACATGATATAGTTCATATATCCATTTTTAAAATAATAGTATGTTATTTAGAAGCTTCTGAGTACTTCCAAAGCCAATGGTTTTCTGTGCCAAGAGTGGATTTCTACACCGTGCATCTCTCATTATGCATCCTTGCTCACCTTGAAAACCCTCTGGAGTCCTCCAACAGGTCTGCTAAATATGTCTGACTCAGGAGTTAAACCACCATCCTTGTAGGCTCCACAAAAGTTAAGAGTTCTCCTCCCGGCTTAATAGCTTTGTGCAGGCTCTGACGCCTGATTTTAGGTTGGCTTAGAGAATCCTGTGGTCCTGGGCTGGGATTTGAAAGTTGCCACCTTGGTATAGTGTTTTTATTAGCATTTTCAGAAGCTGAGTATCAACAGGGCATAGAAACATAATTGTTCTTTCTAAGCCAAAGCTGCTCCCCATGGAGACCCTTTTGCTGCAATGCCTTTGGCAATGCACATCAGCTGGATAAATGGAGCTAACAGAGCTGCCAGTCTACTACTTTGTGCAGGATCTGTATTCAGATAAAACAGCTTTTTCAACTAGTTGCATACATGAACAAACCGATGCATAGGTATATTATCCACAAGGAAAACACAGGGGTAATGGGTGCAAGTTACTCCTGGAGATGCCAATTTGACACAAGAGGAAAATTTTTCATAATGAGAACAATCAACCACTGGAATAATTTCCCCAGGAAAGCGGTAGATTCCCCATTGTTGAATACTTCCAAGGTTCAGCTGGACATGGTGCTGGGCTGTCTTGTCTAGCTCATGCCTCTGTCAAGAAATCTTGGACAAGATGATCTTTGAGGTCCATTCAAACCCTGTATTCTGTGATTCTATAATTTATATATTATATGTATTGTATGTATTTTTCATATTAACATAATGTGATTAAATATTTAGGGATTTCTTTGCACTGTTTTTGTTCCCAGATGCAAGGATTTTATTTTAGGAATTAGCTTGGTCTAAGCCACATTTATAATAATTTTTATTATAATTTAGAGTATTCTGCATTGTGTTCGAAAAGGGACAAAAAAAGAAAAGAAGAAAATATGGAGCCATCAGGATTCAGACACCAAGGTTAACCTCTGTTGGCATCTGTTTTCAGGAGGTTTGTTACTGAAGAAAAAGGTTGACCTTTATTTCAAGACCACTGCTATTCTGTAATTAAGCACAAAGGTAGTTTTGCTAGGCTCCTTTTTAGCAAAAGCTCCAAAGAACTTTTTCCATTAAGGAAAAGTACTTTCAGCCACAACAGGTGCAAAAGGTTTTCTCAGAATGGCATTTTGGCATGAAAGACACACTGTATAAGGAGATCGTATAGGATAAGTGTAACTAAGTAGATGCATCTCAGCTGACCCTTCAGAACATACTGTATGAAAAAGAAGTAAAAATGAGCAAAAATGTGCCATATATTGTCTCTGTGCAATTCAGGATGACTCTCTACAGCTCACAATTCTATTTGTAGCAATGCTACCTAGAATGAGAATAAGATTTGCCATTCATTTGCAACTATAACCATTCTATGAATCTATGATTCTGTGATTGAACTGACTCATTCCAACAGCTGCAACAGAGACCTAGTGAATAATCCAAAGCATCAAGTGTCCAGTGATTTCTAGTATAAATGAATACGACATGTTATCAGAGAAAAAAAATAGTTTGAAACTTGGTGTCATAACACACCCATCCTCAAAAAAAGGAAAGGATGTTGATGTTCCATAAGTCTCCTACATGAAATCAGTCATTTTTCTCCACCATAGCACTTACTAGTCAGATTTGGAGTGTAATGCATTTCACCATGGCAAACTACTACTTTGGAAGTCAGTTTGTCGTTCTTCTAATAACGTTAGTATTTGATTTATAATATTTGTCTAGAGTAAGTAAATCTGGCAGAAGGCAATTAAAATAAAGTTCTCTAAGTTTACAAGGGTTTCAAGCCTAGAGCAAGCTTAATTAAAGTCAATCATGGGAAAAAAGCACTTAGCCCTGCAGCCCTCCACATTTGTCAGACATCTGAATCATAGGAAAGGTTAATTAGAGTCAAGCGAGGAAAAAGTAAACACTGAAAGTGCTTTCTGGGGTTCATTAAATTTAAATAAGTCAAAATATGTAATATTAAACTCCATAACAATGATTCACACACATCTCTGTCTCCTTTCCTGCAACCACAAATCTTCAGAACTTACTGAATTAACATACTTGGAAAGCCTGCCTCTTACTTTGCCATGGAGTCTTAGTCTCCATGGCTCCATTTTGACAGTGACAGGGAAGAAAATGAAATTTTTATGCCCCTTTACACTGACAGAAGAGAGTAAAGGAATTCCTGTATACATATTCATTTCAAAAGCAAATGTTGTCCTGGTTTGTCCTGAGATAATTTTCTTCCTAGTAGCTGGTACAGCTCAGCTTTTGGCTTTAATCTGAGAATAAAGATGACAAAAATACTGGTATTTTAGTTGTACTTGTATTTGAAAGAACTTTTCCTCTCCCCAGTGGCTGTTGCCTTGCAAGCTGGCTCCTTGGTTTGCCCCAGCTTGTAACCCTGGAGTGAACCAGCATGTCAGCAGAGTCAGCGTTCAGAAAACGTAGAGGAAAACAGGGAGTGCATCAAATCGCCCAAGGCATGAGTAAAGGAATACTGTCTGTAAGAAAATTATTTTCTCAGAAGTTTGATTCTGTGCAGAACAGAGAGGAAGGTGTGTTCCAGGCAATGAGGAAGAAAGAGAGGGCTGCCATGGGAATGTGCTGGCCAAATAACCAAAACCAATAAAACCCATGGGGGACGAGGAATTTCATTTACCCTATTCTTAAAGGAGGTAGTATGAGGAATTGAGAGCACAATGTTTGGGGGGGGAGGGGCAGAATATTTTTTTAGTTTTGGAAATGGAAGAGAGCTCTTAGAAAGTGAAATATGCTCATTGTAAGTCTTCAAGGAGACAAAAAAAAAAAAAGATTTCTAGGCCTTTCTGAAGCATGTGTCCTCTCAAGGTTTGTAAGCCCATATTATCCATGGGAAATTAAGTATTTCACTAGAGCATTTCGTAACATGTCCGCTTTTTGTCTCCCTTGCACAAATTAGCTTCTTATTGAAGCAAAAATATTTAAAAATCTACCAGTTAGCTTGACCTGACAGGTCTGGTTGCAATGATGTGCGAAGTACATAAATTGCATTTCGAACACAATTTGCTGTAAAGCAAATAGAATCATAGAATCATAGGATGGTTTGGACTGGAAGGGACCTTAACGATTATCCAGTTCCAACCCTCCTGCCATGGGCAGGGATGCCTTCCACTAGACCCGGTTGTTTAAATAGCTTTAATTTGTATTCATCACACCAACAAACTTTCTGTGAAACACTAACTAGTCTGTCTTCTAGTTTCCTTTTTATTTCTTGATGACCCTACACTTGGTTCTTCATCTGCAGTGCCGACAGTCCTGATAAATCAAGACTTCATTAAATACCTGAGACAGGTCTTTGTCTTGCTAACACAGGTCCAGATATTACCATTTTTACAGAATTTGGTACACCCACAGATACAAATTCTGCAAATGTGTCTACAAGATGCATCAACTTGATCGTTGCAGCACATAAGTACTCTCATTCTTAGCTAAAGTCTAGTACAACTTTTCCTGCTTTCATAGCTGTATGACATTTCACCCTTATGTGGAAGACTGGCAGCAGCTTATAGAAAATTCTGCATCTGAGCATAGGCAAATGTAACCTTCCATTAAATCATAGCTGGTTGCTGCATCCAACTATGGCATCCACAACCTGAAAAGTGTAGACATATGAAGAGGGAATTAAAACAAAAGCCATAAACATTATCAGAGAACTTGAAAATCAGCCTTGTTGAACTCACAATGCAGAGCTCACAGTGTTGTTGAAGTAGTTTGGTTTATTTTGTGCCTTAAACAAGTTGACATACTGTCCTGGGTTCAGCAGTAAGAGTCCTTTTTCTCCTTATTTGTAGCTGGTGCAGTGCTGTGGTTTGGACTTTCAGCCTGGGAACAGCACTGACGACACCAGTGGTTTTAGTTGCTACTCAGTAAGGTTTACTCTGACCATGGACTTTCTGAGTCTCATGCTCTACCAGGGAGGAAGCAAAGCAGGGAGGAAGCAGAGACAGGAAACCTGACCTAAACTGACCAAAGAGGTATTCCATACCACAGCACGTCATGGCCACTATATAAACTGGGGGCAGTTATCTGGAAGGGTTAGATCACTGCTGGGGTGAGGCTGAGTACCGGTCTGTGGATGGTGAGCAGTTGTATTCTCTTCCCTTGTTATTTCCCTTGTCATTATTACTATTGGTGGTAGCATTACTGGTTTGTGTTATACCTTAGTTACTGGACTGCTCTTATCTCAACCCGTGGGAGTTACATTCTTTCAAATCTCCTCTGCAACCCTCCAGGAGCAGGGGTGGGGGGAAGAAGGGGGAGGAGTAAGCAAGGGCTTCATGGCTGATTTGCAGACTGGGTTTAAACCACGACACATACTTGATGAATCTGGTTGTGATACAGGTTACAAATGTTGGAGAAAAGCCATTTTGCAACATTGCCATTATTGGCATTGCAAGAATCAGTGCCCAGCAGCAGGAGTCAGAACACTTGAACTTTATAATAAAGTGAAAATGCTTATCAAGAAACATATTCAGGGGCTATAGGATATATTTTTAAAATATGCACTTTTATGTAATCTCAGAGAGACATTTTTGGCTTCATGACAGCCTGCCTGCATTGTTGTCCTTTCTGACAATGGATCAAAATTTCATCCTCTTTGTTATGAATTGAGAAATCTGATTCTATTTCTGTCTTTTCTTTCCCCTTCTTTTTTATGACCTAGCTTCAGGATACCTTCTATTATCACAATACTTTCATAATGCTTAACCTTTAACCTAATTAGATTTAATCAGAGCTGAAGGGTTTCAATTAGCTACTTACAGGGGGTCAGGAAAAAATTTTCCTGCTGTTTTTGTTTATTCGTTTTCTTATCTTCCTCTGAAGCATCAGTGGTTGGAAAACAAAAATATAAGCATTTTGGCCACTACTCTGAAGAAAAATTGTGTCATTGGTGTGTCTGCTTGCATACTCAAGTCTAACCAGTTGGACAGCATTTTCTCTCCTTGTCATGGTGATGGAGCATGAGGTTAATTTATTATATTTCTTAAACTTTTGGTGCACTAGAGGACATGGCTTAGCTATTGAGATCATCTTGATTTAATCTATTTGATCACTTCCTCACCATTGCAGAGGCATTGGTCATAAATTGGACTCATCTAGTCATTGTCTGTGGCACACACCTTTTGAAGACAACCATCTGGCTTAGCTAAGAAAAGTCTTTGGTCTTGATTTAAGGCAGTTGGGCAACTTCAGTGTCTTCTGAGTCATAGATCAAACAACATGAGTTAATTGTTCCTGACGGCCCTAAATTCAGTGTATAGCTCCAAATTTCTTCTTTGCCTATGAAATTGAACATCTCACACTCTTCTCTAGAAAGCACAGCTTTCAGGCCTTTATTTATTCTTACAGCTTTTATCTAAATCTTCTTCAGCTTTTTAACAGCCCTGCTGAATTGTTGACACCAAATTTGGCACAACATCCTCGGAGTGCTTTCACTGTTATCAGTAGCTGTAAGTTAATGTCTTTGCTGATAGTTCACAGTCTAAGTGCTATTGAGAAAAAACCCCTTCCATTAAACATTTTCTAACTGGCAGATGCTGTGAGTGGAAAGGTTTATGTAACCTTTAGCAGGGAGAAAAGTGCAGTTCCTTATCCACTAGAAGTCAGTGTCCAAAGACAGCTGATGTGGAGAAATGCTAAACTCGAAGGGAGAAAGCAGGAAGAAACTCAAGATTAAAGAAGTACCTGACAGGAACTGTCTTACAAATAAGAAAACAGGGTACACCAGAGTACACAGGGGAAAAAAATGGAAAAACTTGGTTTTAACATTAATATCAAAAGCAACGTGTGTGCAATGAAAGACCTCATAAAAGGATCAGAACAAAGGTATTTTAGGGACAAAAGTGTCAATATATGTAGTCAAAGTGGAATACCAAATCTGAAACACAGCAAATAATTGAAAGTTATAGGTATTTGATAGGTGAGAAGTGATATATGATAGGTAAGATTTGTCATGGTTACACAGTAGTTCAGCAATGGAAAAACTGAGCAAACTTTACAAATGAAAGGATTTTTTTAGTGTGTGTAATAGTGATAGTTTTTAGACTGTGATCAAACTAATCAGAAAATTAATATTATAGCAATTCTGTGGAGTCCTGAAGGTAAGCTGAATGAAGGAAAGGGGATGGTATAACATGATAATTCAATTGGGTGAAAGCTAATTTCCTATTTTCCCTAGGGTCTGCAAAATTTGGTAAGTCAGTTCCTTCTGGGCAGCCTAATTCCTGCAGCATTTCTGAAATACTGCAAATGACTTCCAGTCTTTCTGAAGAAATGTATTTCTGTGCTTTGGGACATTTTCATTCCTGTGAGTAACACTTCCAGAAAATGCTGGTATCAGAAAGAATACAACACCCTTTATGGCACTTTGGTTCTCCAGCAGTGAGTGTTTACAGAGACCTAATTCCAGTGGATAATTTCAACTACCGTAGCCTGCAGGGCTGGAAATATATTCCAAAGATTTTGATTTTTTGCAATATTGTACAACAATAAAATAACACCTTTGCAGAATAATAAAATAGTAATTGAAGCCAGCTGTACCTGCCGGCATACAAAAGTTAAAGATCTAGTTAAAGATGTACCTCCAACATTCACTTGCCTGTGTAGCTTTGGGAAGACAGACTACTCTGTCTTTTATCTGCATCTACCTGAGGCTGCTAACACCAGGGAATAATCACACACTCCAGTACTACCACAGGGTATTGTGGCAGGTATGGCTTTTTATTTCCTCCTCCCCTGCCCCTTCATCATCTTCCCTGCTGTCCCACAGTAGGGCTGCTAGCATTTTGGGAGAAAGAACTTCTTGCGCTGATACTACAGATAGCAAGGAGGAGGGACAGATGGGACAATTTGCACTGAGTTTGTATATTCATGTAATGTCAGGTACTGAAATCAACAGAGAGCTTGTTTCATGGTTGTAAACGTGGCTGTTTGAACCTTCTTTGGCAGTACCTGCTCCTGAGAGTGAAGTGTGACCATGCCCCACAGCAGTTTGGACCTTGATGTTATTACACTGCTAAATAAACCTATCAGAACTACCTCTGTGTGTGCCTGTGCTCCAGCTCAGCACTATGTTTGCTGAGTGCCTCAGTGCATCCATTTGCATACAGAATACAAAAAGCAGGTCCAGAACTACAGAGAAAAGAAATTTAAACATGAATGTCTTGCTGACCTAAAGATTACATTTATGATAGGCAACCCTTACAGATAGTGAGGATGGCAATTAAACTTGTCAAGATCTTTTCAGTCTGACTATTCAACGGATACAGTCTTTCTTCATGAAGTATGTTAACTGAATAGCCCTCCACAGCATTAGCAAAATACCATCAAAAAGGACTTATTTTATTCTACAAACATATTTGTCATTAAAACATTCAGAAGGCATAACACGCCTTCTGTCTTTTTATTTTCTTCTACAACAAAAGTAGTATTCTGGCAGACGAGAAGAACATACCCTTTTACACCTTTTCTTTCCTTCCCATTGATTACTAAAGCCAAAGAAATACTTTTTCCATTTGAATTTAGAGCACTAATAAATGTGATAAAGCATTTTAAAGGATTCAGCTATCAAACAATTTGATGATCTTCTTGTTTGAATTCCTCCTAACCACTACAAAACATGCTACCCTAGTAGGTTCAAGGATTAATATGAGAACACTACTGTTTGTATGTACATTGATATAAATGCACTATTAATGACATAAACTGTTAGCTGAATAATTAATAATGTCTTCTCTCTGGAGTAAATTATATGTAAACAAAGGTAACAAGTAACTTTATTACAATAGAGCAGAGATTCTGATGTAATATAAATCATAATAACAAAGGCTTAGAAGATTCTTTCTAACCAGATATTGCAAGATTATCTGAGAGTACAATTAAGAAAGTACAGCAGGAACAGAAAATTCAACAATCTGCTTTCTTGGATGTGTCACTGTACTTTAGAAACTCAGGTAGATACTTCTTCAAGAAAAGAACCACCACAGCACCTTCCTAATAGAGAAATAATCAGAGAAACTGTAACATAACACCAGTTCTTGAAAGGGAGATTACCGAGCATTTTGTGGAGGTTTACGATGAATAAATTGTTTGCGTGACTACTTTCCTCTTAATTTCACCCATTACTTAAATCAAATTACAGCTGTATCAGTCAAGACAGCCAATGTATGCTGGTTTGCACCAGCTTAAATTTAAGTTGCTTTGTAGGCTTACATTGTTTCATGAGTAATTGCTGCATTTGCTACAGGAGTGTTATATACCTGACCCTTAACCCTCAACGTATACTTTCAAAAGGTATGCTTTTAAAAGATACTACAAACAGTGAAGGGTTTTTATGATACAAAACATACCATGGCCCACTATCGCTGGAAGCAAAGATTGCAGCCACATTTTGGAAGGTTTTTCCAGAACAAAAAGATTGAACTACTATCTACTGAGTAAGCAGGTTTTCGTGAGACTTCACTATTTATTTCAGTAGTCCAATGGCTGTCATTGGCACTGAAAAGTTATACCTCAGAATGCGTTTTATTTTCAATTTATCTATGCAAAGCTCTAAAGATTAATTTATTTAAGGCAATATATTTCAAAATAAACTTCAATTTGACTTGCATACCTAATGACAAATGATATATTAACAAGAGTGTCTGTTCCATGAAAATTTCAGTCTGCCTTCACATGTAAGCCATAAGAGTATCTATGCCCTTGATGGTGGTTTGTTTCCCTTAACATTGGTGACACCACCAGGCACCCTGCCCTCCGCTTTCACACAGAAGAGTTGTGTTGAGGCTGATGACAGAAAGTACTTTGATGTGCTGTTGTGTATAGTAAGCACTGGCAGATCTGTGTTGGAGCACTGATGAAGAAAGAAAAGTGACAGCTTTTTCATAAAGCAGCAGCAGAAGAAACAAACCAAAATTACTATACAAATGATCTGTGCCAAAACCTTAAATTCAACATTAACAGTTTTTTAACAGACCACATACTGGGCTGAAGATACACCAAACTTTCCATTATCTGCTAGCTGGACTTTTTCTTTATTTGCCACAGTAGCTAGGAAGTGAACAAGATCATAGTAGAAAAGCTTTGCATGCCACCTCTCCAGGTGTTATACTCTTGAGTTCTTTAAATATTGAAAGAAAACATAGCGTTGCCTTACAAAGCAGAGCGAAGAATAAAAATTTGCTTGTGTAGACTGTCAGATTCGTGTTGAAACAAACCCTGCAGCCCTGGGCCTGGTCCCAGATAGAAATCTCAGGAAGAGCTTTATTGGAAGGAATCCTCTAGAGCAGCTGCTGTCCCTGGCAGATGTGCCAGTGCCAACACAGCAATCAGAGAGGCAGTTTCCATAGTGATTGCAAACTTTGCTTGTGTTCTTTCTTCTTCAGTGCCAATAAGCGGTCTCTGAATAACTTCGTGTCAATGCAATGTGTTGCTTTTACAAGCAGCTTTCTATGACACAGGAGCTAAACTGACACCTGTGACAAACCTTGGCTGGTTTCAGTCTCCTGATGAAGTTAAAAAAAAAAAAAAAAAAAAAGGTTTTCCTTTTTATCTCCTCAATATACTGTTATTTTGAGTCATACTATTAGTGGCCTTTTATTATTTCAAGCTTGAAATGAAACCAAACACTTTCAAAAGCTGCAAAATAAGGTGACATTAAGCGTCATGAACAGCAGCGACAGAAAAATGTGTTGAAAATCTGAATAGCATTGTGCTTTTAGAGAATAATATTGTGGTTAAACAAAAGCTGTTACTGCAATATCTTGCAAGCTACTGCAAGACATTCCAGTATTCATTGCTTCTGTGTGCTTAGTGAATCTTAGTCCAGGGCACATTTATTTTTCTGTAATGCTCCCAAAATGCTATTAGCTTTTGCTTGATATTTAAGCTCTGCTATCTCCCTTCTCTTTATCCTTAATGTCCCTTTCCCTTTCTTCCTTTCTTTAATTTATATGCACATGGATATATGTGCATTATTTCAAAGACCCACTCCAACTGAGTTAAGTCACGAACATCGACAGGATTAGAGTTGAAAGAATGATCCACAGTGAATACTGTGCTCACCCTAATGAATATACTATAACACGGAGCTGTTATAGTGCAAAACCATAAACCATGGCATGTGATGCTAGGAGACAGCCATGACATAAACAATAATGAAGATTTTTCATTTGCATTTCAGAAAAAAGTATTCATAATCTGAAACTGAAAATACCTGTTGTGCTCACCTGTTTATGTTTGAATTGGTGGGAAACACGGATGGCTTCCTAGAGCTTGAGCAGCTGAGGACAAGATTTAACCAACAGCTTTTTTCTGAAGAAAATCACAGTATCTTATATCCTCCATTTCAGTTCCTGTTGCTCTGTGTCTGGTATAGTACTGTATTAAGACTCTTTATGGTTTTGATCAGTTGGGTTTCAAAGAAAATAATTAATTTTTGAGTTTTGGGAGGATTTAAGTGGGAGACAAATTTCCTGATTCTGGTGTTTGAGGCATGAAGAACAGTAAATCAAGAACTTAGATGTTCCCAGGGTACGTATGAGTGAGGTGATGTGTGGGCTTAATTATTGCAGTAAGCAGCACCTCAAGAGCTGCTCTGTTGGCATTTGAAAAGAATGTAGCTACTTACAGTGCCAACATCTCATCTAAACCCCATTCTCAGTGGGAAACACGAAGAAGCCTCTCATAGTTACATCTCAATCACTTCTGAAGGATAGTCCTAGCAACAGTGTGGTCTCAAATTTACTTGCTTCCTGGAGTTTACCAGCAATGTACAATCTATGTGCCAAAATATCCTCATGGGACCCCATGGAATGCCAGCTGGGAACTCCAGTAAGGCAATCTGATGGCTCTGTGGACTTCTGTGTGTTGTACTTGAGCGTTCACTTCCCAGTTCACTACCTGGGCAGATGGTGAATCTGAGATTGACAGCCACTAAAGTGCGCTGAGGAAGAAGACACCCAGCAGGATTGGAGATCACCCAAGTTAGAAAGAAGCTGAGAAAACTGTTCATAGCCATGAAACATAGACACCACAGTTTTGAATCCTGCTTCCAAAGTTCAGTTCAGGTACAGATATTTGCACTTGCAAACTCAGAAGTTTTGCTGCAAGTTGGGAAATCACCCACTTGAAATAAAAAGGGAAGGAAAAGACCTGAATGGAGTTATGGATGGTAGAATAAGACATCCTCTGTGGCTCTGACAAAAATAAAAAAGATTGCAATCATAGTGTGTGAGGGAAGGTATTTTCCAGAGCAATAAGGAAAAAGTAGTGTTTTCGGGTAAGTTTTGGAAAAGCTCATTCATGCCAGAGCTTATTTGCTTTCAAGAAATATTTTCTCCAGCTGGAACACATGCACAGTTGACAGTGAAGATAGAAAGGGGAATAAAAAGCCTGTCTTACACAAGAGAATTGAAGTGCTTAAATTTTTTCACCTAACAAAATGAAGGCTGAGAGGAGATACTGTTGCAGTACATGCATATATCAGGAGGTAAATGTTAAGGAGGGAGAAGAGGTCAGCATTGACACAAAATGATATGCTCCAAATTGGCAATGAATTTTAAGCTGGAAATAGAGTCAGTACGAAGCATCTTACAAACAAGAGAATGCATTTGGTTGAACGGGGCAATATTATTTTCCTTAAATGAAAAGATCATAAAAGCTCTGTGACAGCTTTCAGTGTTACCAGGTGGGAGAGCCCTGCTGTAAACAAGCTTTTCCTTTGCTAATTGTGATGCCTTTTCCTTCAAAAGGCAGATTTTGGCCTTTTATGTTTGCATTTAATGCCAAGCTGCTGAACGGTATATGTTCAATTGAAATTAAATTCTGGTTAAAAATCAGTTACCTTGTTCAAGACCAAATTTCATGAAGGACTTCTACACAGGAATTATCATCCTAGCAACAGAACTTGTAACCTTTCATATAACAAAGCACCTCCTAACCTGTAATCAAGTGGAGTAGGAGTCTTCTTGAATTCATCCTTTAATTGAGTAATTGCACGTTTTGGTTTGCAGCCTAGTGATACTTTGTTCAAATGTCATCCCTTCCAGTGCCTCCTTTCCTCAGACTTTTTCTTATTGCAATTGGAAAATAATAATGTACATTTATGCAAATATACATGCAAATATGTCACTAGTGTATCAAAGAAGCTATTTACATGTTCACAGCATCCACACCTGCCTTATATAGAAATCACTCAGCATAGCTGGCAGCTTCTTTTTGCACAAAAGGCAGATATTGTTCTAAGCTTTAGCTCAGCTGATATTTACTGTTTTGGCTGATATTAATGACAGAGCCAAAGATAAATTAATCAGTGGAGTCATTTTACCAGTTCGTCATGCACCAACTTATTCAATTTCATTAATGATTTACTGACTCACTTGGGGTCTTTCCTTTTTACAATAGTAGTATAGAAGACCAAATCAAAAGGATTAATTTATAAAGACATCTACAAGTTTTCCAGTCCTCTACTGATAAAAAATAAGGAGAAACTGAACTGCCGAAACTAAGCAATCAAAAACTCCCACTCAAATCCACAAGCTAAGCTCTACTTCTCCTCTCAAAGCTTGCAATTCAACTGGAAAAACCATGACACTGCCCTGAGATCTGATTTCTGCAGAACCAATAGTCTAAATGCAACATGACCTTTTTAATATTTCAGCACAAGCCAGACAAGCAGATCAGGAGCAGGCCAGGTTTCTGAAGGAGCTACAACCAGCCTTTTCTTTCCCTGCCCTGAACTATGCAGCGTGTGCATGCAACACACTCCACAGCACAGTGCTTGGCTCCCAGCACACAGCATGCCCCACACAGCTGGGGCTGTGGGTTTGTAGAGGCATCACCAGCTCACCTACCTGCACTGCCTTCTCCTATGCTACCAGTTCCAGACAGGGCAGAACCATTTTGGCTTCTGGCATCACTCCATGCCTCTGCCCTAGGAGGTTGCTAGAAGCAGAGTGATGGATAGTAACCTCCTCATTTCAACAACTGGAGATATTCTCCTTCATCCTTAGACTGACTGCTAGTTTGCAAGTAGAACAAATTTTTACAACATAAAACAGCTGAGTTTTTTATTTTGAAACTCATTTGAGATTCTGAAATTGCAGGGCTCTAGGATTGAGCCCTGGAGTGTATATAGAGCTTTCTCTGTCCAAAGCACACGCAGGTATTTCCAGATTTTACAGGGAGGTAGATGCTCTATTGCAAACTGTTGTAGTGTTATTTTGCAGCTTACTTTCATTCAGCAGTCTAGAAAGGGATGAATTTCAGGTATAGGTTAGGTGGCATACTAACACTGAAGGATTCCTTTTAGACTTAAAACTGCCTGCCTTGCTCTGCTTCTTCAGGCTTGCAAAAGCTCTTGCAAAAAATCAGTACAAACAACTGCCATACCCTGTGTTTAATAGGGGTTACAAAGTCCTCAGTCTCAGGGAAAGAAGATTTTGTGAAAACCTTTGCAAATTTTTGCAGTTTTCCCTGGAGTCTTGGTCTTCCCTGCTGTTCTGGTAAAGTTTTGAATTTTAAATTGAATATGAATTGACTCAGGTACTTCAAATTTGCCATATTGTACCCAGAAAAATTTCAGTGTACAAGTTTTTCAAGTTCAAATGAAGAAGCAGAATATCACAGTACTATTGTTAGGTATAATCTCACATGTATAAAAATGAAATGTTGTACATCAATGCTTAGTAATGAAAAATATACAGCATATGGATATAGTAGCACAGTACAAAATCAGAAGCTTGAGAAAGCAAGTGAATTAATGGAAATAAATGAACGGACAATAAGCGCTAGATTAAAGTACTTTATCATTATTTGATAGGAATTAGTTCAGAAGCCAGGAAGACCAGTAACATCCTCTAGGCTAGAGAAATAAAACTTAACTTTTCAACATTGTAAAATAGATGATAAGATTTTGTAAGCATAAATTTGCCTCTAGAAACACTGCTAAAGGAATACAGTTCATCCTAGCTCCATTCAGGAATAAGTTTCTGATGAAAGAAAACCAATAAGGCAAGAACCTTCTGATAATATCCTGAATCATCTTAGAAGAGTACAGAATAACTTCTTAATTAGAGCTATATTGTTATTAGACATGGGTTTATTAGTCAATGGCTCTGACAATGCTTGCTTTTTCTCCTCCTTATCTCTATGATTAAAAACCCCACCTTAAATCAAAAGATAATTTTCAGCCATATTGTACCTTTGCCTCAAGCCTTGTCTGCTCCATAGGATCACAGTACAGAGCTCTTATTTCATCCCCTAATGCAGACTTAACAGCTTCTTTGTCAGGGTTGCCAAACTCTCAATAATATTTATTTCCCCTCAGCTCCTTCCAGACTGGTATTGCTGGAAGAGGTCACTTTACATTACAAGTTAGGAAAACAAATCTGGCTGTTTAGTGCTAACATTCTGAGGATCAGTGTCAAGCCCTGCCACTGTTCACTTTTGCACAAGAGTTATAACACAGGACATTATATGGTAACAAGCACCTGCATCCTGCTTCGGTTATGGAGATGGGCTGTGGAGACAGAGGGAAATCGTCTTTTTTCTGCTGCTTGAGGTATGGCCTATTCAAGGCGAGCATAGGCTCAGGAATACCATTTGATCCAGTCACAGCCTGTAATAAGTGGACATTGACTAACTGCAACCCAAAAAATAGCTTTAAACAGCCAGCATCACCTACTCACTGCCTAAGATGTAGTAGATGAATGGAACTCTGAGATGGCAAAAAAGATTGTTGAAGGGAAAACAGAAGATGGATAATCTCCAACAGAAACAGATCATATTTATGAGTTCCGAGATTTGCTGGAACAAAATCCAAAATTTGGCAGGTTCTTCTTTGCTACTATACATGTCTCTAGAAGACTGCAAAAATTCCTATGTGGAAAATTTAGTAAAACAAAATAGTTGTTCTCCATTGCAGACAGCTTTTCTGTTGCATTTTTTTATTTTTTTCCATATGGAGCCTCACACTTTCAAAAGGTATTTTAAATATTTCTTGCCATGATTAGTGGTGTTTTTTTTTTTTTAATTTAAAATTGCAAGCAGCCAAACAGTCATCATGAATTTCTGCCATGTAAATGGTAAAACTGCAATTTTTCCCTGTGCTCCAGTGCTGAACACAGTACCAGTAACATCTACTGTGAATACTCTGCTCTCCTTTTCAGGAAAGCTGTTATCATGCAAAAAGGCAGACTACCTTGTAGAGTTATAAAAGACAGGATTTTGTAATACTCAAGCATTTTCTGTGAAAATCCCTAGGGAAGTGAAGACATAAATGGCAGCAAGAAATTCTGTCATCTCTTCTCGGAACAAGGCTCTTGACTAGGATATTTGCCACCACACTGAAGAAAAATGGTTAAACAAATGTGTTTGTAAAGTCAAGAGCTTAAAAATTTCAGGCTTTTGAAGTATAATTTTTAAAAAGTTGAAAGGTATTTGTGAAGTATTCTTTAAAATTTATATGTGTCTGCTCAGTTGCTCAGCAGACTGCAGAGTAAAAAGAGGACATAAATAGTTTAGAATAAGACTAATGGTCCTCTAAAAGGTAAGACAGAAGTCTTTTATTTATTCCTCAGAAAAAAAAAAAAAAAGCTTAGAAACATGAGAAACACCAGATGAGAGAACATGGCTTAAGCAGTAAAGAACCTGACTGGACAGAAAAATTTAATCTAGGCTTTTTACAGGACTGAAGCCCTCATTCTCCAATGACAGGAAATATTCAGTCTGGTAAACCAAATTGCAGGCCTTACATTGCGCATGTGTAGGCATGCATTCGCTTTCCCCAAAGCAGGGGAGAACTAAGTTGATTGTGAATAACCCAAATTTCCTCCAGCTTTTTCAAATGAAAGCGTTTACAATCAACTATCAATGATTTATTCCATTATGATGTTTCTGTGTTGTCTTTCTTACCCTCTCTGCATCTGTCTCTTCCAGCATTTACCTAGTAGGCTATTGTCTTCCCAAGAAAGAGTACTGAAAAATGTATGTATTATTCTTGCCCCTATGAAGTGTGCATCAGCCTTAATGTAGTGGGATCACCTTCACTGATGGGTGTAATGACCCCTTACTCCTCATCCTCCCTTCAAAGTCTGTCAAAATTTAGGATAGCCATAACTGTATTTTATGCCACACACACTTTATACAGGAAATAGACTGAAAACATTTAATTATTTCACATAAATCTCTACATCTTACTATCATATCCCATATTAAAATTTATGAGTGGAGCCAAGCAGAATGAACAGACTCCTCACAGAAATATATTAATTTATGTGAAAGAAAGAAACGGCATCAGATAACCACTAATATATTACATTATGTATTGATAGTGACTATAACATGAGCAAACTGAGTTCCATTATAAAAACATGCAATATCTGAGACCCACGATCAGTTTTCAATACCAAGCTCTCTGTTTGGTATAAATAAGGGGAAAACAAAATTGCAAAACCCCACCAAAATTGGAAGTAAATTAATTCAAGGATAACATGAGAAGCTTAGTACTGTATATATTCAACCTGATCTCAGTATAAGAATGTTTTGGGATACCCATAAGCTATTCACATTAAACAACCACTGGTTTTGATTTCCAGGAGGAGTAAAGTCATATGCTCTGTTGTGTGTACCTTACACCATACAGAGATAATTTCTACAGGAGATCATTAGTCCTGCATAAACTTTATTATAGTTGCACCCGAAGCTTTTTAAAAACCTTCATCCTTGAAAGATTAATTGAGTTGAATGGGGCTGGAAATTTAAACCTTTTTATATGCCTCCCTAAGGTCACTAACTCTTCTTAAATCAGGACTTTCTTTCCATTATTTTCAAGCCACTCAAACTTCATTTTCCCACTTATCACTTCAGTCTAAAGAAATATCATGTATTTGTCTCTTGTTCTTTTCCATTCAGAGATAGGTAGCAAGCCTTGGGACATACAAGATCATTAACTTTCCTTTTGCTTGGAGCAGCTTTCCTGAAATCCTTTAATTTCTTCCTTGTAAGGTAGGAAGCACTAACACTAAGATTTAATTTGCAGTACTGTGGTCATCCTTAAAAGCACAAACTTTATCACTACAACTTATGACTAGAGGTATTTTCCACTTGTTGTTTAAAGATCTCTATCTCTCTTTTTGTCACAGAACAAGCTCCACCACAGAAAAGAGACCTGCTAAAGCCAGTATCTCTTTTCCCTGCTTTTAAGCTCCACTTGTCTCTATATTTCCTTCACCAAAGCATATCGTGTAGGGCACTGATTGCTGCTAAATCCCTTTCAAGTTACTTAATTTTTGCCACAAATCTTTAAACAAACTGTGCAGCAAAACAGTTGTATTGAATAGAGAGTAAATGGGACAGCTTCACTAGCAATTTCTAAGCATTAAGGTATACTTATGGCTAGACCGCCAGAAAACAGCTGGACCATGCCTATAAATTTAGGTGAATTTCATTTTCACAATGTCATAGCAAAGAGCTAGTTTAATGAGTGAGGTATTGCATTTAACAGAAAATCCTCTGAAATACGATATGAACAATGAAGGTTTCACCCTCCCCACTCCACACCTATCTTTCTGATGTGTTTGCCATCAATTTTCTTCTGAATTTGATCTATAGTTTTAAACAACTCTTGTCATCTATATTTTCAACCACACAGTCTTGATTTGTCTCAATTATTTAAGCTTTTAATGTATGCAGAATGAAATGCAAGACTTCTAGTATTAGGCCTCCTTCAACCAGAAAATGTAAGGCTGTATGAGACAGGCTAGTATTGTTAATAGCTGGAATTATCAGCACAATAAAGACACTGGACCAATTCACACCAACATAAATTACTTGCTGTACTTACTGAAATATTCATTTGTTGTTTAATGATGGTTTTAAATGGTAATTTGTCTACCTTAATATCTTATTAAAAATTTAAGAGATACATGCATGGCAGTTAATTTATTCATTACCTGAGATAAAATGTAAGGAGATAGATTCAGGTAAATGTTTGTGGGTATATCATGCTAATGTTTCTCCACCCAGGCTCGGGGCTGTGCTTGCCAAAAGCTGTGAGTCTAAAATAGGAATTAACCTAAAGATAAAAGGGTAGTATTCCTTCTTAAATGTCTTCATCAAAATACTTCTGATGCCTTTAAACTGAGCAAAATCATATCAGCCTTCTGGAGTACTTGAAAATGCCTTTCTCAGAGACAGAAGTAGAAATGTGACACTGCTGCAAAGAGGAGGAAGGAGCAATTCCCTCAGGGAGTTATCTAGCAGATAGACCTCTCTGATGGGAATAGTACCCATCTGATAGGCTGGTAGTGGTAAGGAGGTAGTCAAGAAACCGTGGTGAATCCACTGGCAAGTTACCTGGGAGTGTCCAAAATCCTGTGATTAATGGTGCTGAATGTGTTTTTGCAAAAGTTGGGACAAAGGAAGAGGGCTGCAATATAACACAATTTGCCATTGACTTGACATTACCTAAATGAGGATTAGGAGAAGAATAAAGATAAAAGAACTGCAGGGTTCACCCCAGGTGGGTGGGGGAGTGAAATTTGGGTTCAATAACGGAAATTAATGCATGTGAATGCAACTAATGTGCTCTGCTCCAGCAACAGCATGGGAACTCGAGAACATTGTTGAATGAACAGGTTAGGTGAAGTTCCCTATGACTGGAAAAAGGGAAATATAACCCCATTTTCAAGAAGGGGAAAATGGATGAGCTGGGGAACTATAGCCCAGTCAGCCTGACCTCTGTGCCTGGCAGAATCTTGGAGCAAATTATCCTGGAAGGCATGATGAGGCACATGAAAAACAAGAAGGTGGTTGGGGACAGCCAGCATGGCCTCACTAACGGGAAATCCTGTCTGACCAATCTGGTGGCCTTCTACAATGGGGCTACGGAACTGATGAACAGGGGTAGAGCAGTTGATGTCATCTACCTGGACTTGTGCAAAACGTTTGACACTGTCTCACATAACATCCTTGTCTCTAAGTTGGAGAGACATCAATTTGAGAGGTGGACCACTCGGTGGATAAAGAACTGGCTGGAAGGCCACACGCAAAGAGTTGTGCTCAATGTCTCAATGTCCAGCTGGAGACCAGTAGCGAGTGGTGTGCCTCAGGGATCAGTGTTGAGACTGGTCTTGTTCAACATCTTTGACTCTGACATGGACAGTGGGATCAAGTGTGCCCTCAACAAGTTTGCCAATGACACCAAGCTGTGTGATTCAATCAATACACTGGAAGGAAGGAATGCCATCCAGAAGGACCTTGACATGCTTGTGAGGTGGGCTGATGCCAATCTGATGAAGTTTAACCATGCCAAGTGCAAGGTCAGGGCAATCCCAGGTACAACTACAGGTTGGGTTGGGCAAAGAAGAGATTCAGAGCAGCCCTACGGAGGACTTGGGGGTGTTGGTCGATGGAAAAATGAACATGTGCTGACAGTGTGCACTTGCAGCCCAGAAAGCCAACCGTATCCCGGGCTGCATCAAAAGGAGTGTGACCAGCAGGTAGAGGGAGGTGATCCTGCCCCTCTGCTCTTGCGAGACCTCACTTGGAGTATTGTGTGCAGTTCTGGGGGCCTCAACATAAAAAGGACATGCAACTGTTAGAACAAGTCCAAAGGAGGGCCATGAGGATGATCAGGGGACTGAAGCACCTCCCATACGAAGATAGGGTTTGAAAATTGGGGCTGTTCAGCCTGGAGAAGAGAAGGCTGCAGGGAGACCTCATAGCAGCCTTCCAGTGTCTGAAGGGGGTCTTTAGGGATGCTGGGGAGGGACTCTTCATTAGGGACTGTAGTGATAGGACAAGGGAAAACAGGTTCGAACTTAAACAGGGGAAGTTTAGACTGGATATGAGGAAGAAATTCTTTGCAGTAAGGTTGGTGTGGCACTGGAATGGGT
>JANRGW010024658.1:0-14731 GCA_024733675.1 Psilopsiagon aymara | reverse complement strand
GCTGAGGGTGCACTCAATCCCACTGTCCATGTCACTGACAAAGATGTTGAACAAGACCGGTCCCAACACCGATCCCTAAGGGACACCACTCGTTACTGGTCTCCAGCTGGACACTGAGCACAACTCTTTGTGTGCAGCCATTAAGCCAGTTCTTTTTCTACTGACTGGTCCACCTTCTTTCTACGGTGCTCTGACCTCCTGCCTGAGGATGGTGTCTACAAAAAGAGAACATATCTTCAAAAGTTAATACCTCATAGCTTCATTTGATGCAGGCAATAGAACTCCAGAAATCTGGTCTCTTCAGTCACATGGTTTAACTATTACAGCATTTAAAAAGAAACTGGTACCAATAATGTGTGCAGCCACAAGCCACTAATACCCACAGAAGACATGCCAGTGTGACCAAGGACATCCTGGAAGAATCCCTATAGAGACAGACTACACTTCTTCTTCAACCTTGCCTTAGGTGAAGTGTCACAATTTTCAAGAATTTAGAATAAATTCTGCACCAAATGCTCTTAAAATGCAGCAGGTATTTCTAGGTGGTGGACCTGTAACTAAATGGAGAAGCAAGAAAGACAACTAGAAATACTCATGTTACAGTCAGCAAGTTCTTGCCTATACAAGGGCAAGAAAACTGGAATTAGGATTAATCAGGGGGTTTTGTCTTTTTTTGTTTCTTTGGTTTTTTAGGGGTTAATCAGGAATTTCAAAGTGCTTTTAAAGTGCTTAAGCATTCTTCCAGCACTACAGGAATTGGTAATTAGCTCTTCTTTGAACTTTTAATCACTGGAAAATAATAAAGTATATTCCATATACCTACCTCCACAGAGGACGCAAAGCTTATCCTTATCACTGTGAACCAAGTTCAGGCTCAGCTAGACAGACTGCAAGTTGCTGTAGATTTCTGCTAATGTTAAGCATTCATTCTGGAGGAATTAACTTAAAGATATACAGATCAACCAAGCAATTCTTAAGCCTGGATACTTTGTGGAACAATTCATTCATTCAAATTTCTTTTATTGCATTGACTTAGATAATCCAATTTTTATAACATATAAGTCACCTCCATTTCCATCCTAAATAAAAATATGACAGAATATGTAGGTGAACTGTTTGAAAGTTGTTTTCCTTTTTTTTATTAGAGCGTCTTCAAACATAACATCAGGATCAGTGCGAGGCAACACAAACCATCAGTAAGACAGTACCTGCAGGGGCTCGCTTGGGTGTATTCATTATCACTTGGCAAACTGAACACTTTGTTCAGGAAAATTTTTGTCCTGGGTTTAGTTTGAGGTGTCCCTGCCCATGGTAAAGGGGTTGGAACTAGACGATCTTCAGGTCCTTTCCAACCCTAACTGTTCTACGATTCTATGTAATTCGTCCCACCTCTGCTACAGGGGAGCCTGCTCACCCTCTCCTTTAAAGGCCCATGACACTAATATATGGTATGATGCAGAATGATGGCATCTATTTCAGGCTGCTACTGCTTTCAAACTGAATACAGGCTGGAAAGATAAGACAGACCAAATGAAAGTCCTAAATATTTTCAGCCATGAGTATCAAATACTGGCTAGAGTCTTGGACCTCGTCTAAGAATAAAGTTTGTGGGAGAAAGAAAACAAATACTAGAAATTCTGTGTTACATTAATTTTGTAAATCCATCCAGGTGAAGAAGACAAGCTTTCTAGCCTGGGACATTTATGGATCTGGGATAGGTATACAGACTCCAGCACCTTATTTGTAGAGGAGAGCTAGTTCCACAGAGCAGTAACTAGATTTACCCCAGCAGACACATTGTTTTGTTCATCCAATGAACTGAGAATTCAGCCAAGTCACATAGTTCCTTGCTGTTTTCCATGGAACATCTGCATCTGGTGATTTTGAAAACAGCATCCACACAGTAGGGGAAAGCTCAGTGCTGCAAGTGGTGTGACAGCGAAACTCGGGCTCCTAATGGTGAAGGTCCTCGGAGTCATCTTCACTGCCATCTGTCACAGCAGCATCTCACAGGGATCTGGAGGAGCAGCCTGTCACCTCTGTGCTCACCAGGGGCAATTTTGAAGTGAGCTGCAAGTCATCAATGCTATTTACATTGTCAAATCCTGGCATGAGTCTGTAGTGACTCTTGGACGTCCACTGTGCTCTTGGAGATGAAGTAAGAGTTTGCTTTCTGCCAACAGTCACCTGGGAGAGCATCTTGCAGGTCATAGACATGGGAAGTCCCCACTCCTGTTTCCAGTGATAAAGAGCCTGGCAGTCTTCAGAAGCTGGGTACACCACTGACCAATTTCTGGATGCCTGACTCTGCAGAGCAGAAATATATAGACTAGGTTTGACAAAAAGAAGAGACAAGACCAGAAAAAGAGTTGCTGAGTGTGAATACCAGAGAAGTTGAACCTAAATATCAATATAATCTCTTTCCTAACAAGATCAGTATCTCTTGGCCACTGACTGATCAGTTAATCCCCCTTTTTTTTTTCCTTCCTTCAGCGAAACTCCCAAGTTATTATAGGTGATATCAAGGGAAACAATATTCACAGCTCCATTGTAGTATGTTTTACTGATCCAAATAAAATTTGTGTGAAGTTTTCATACCAAATTTGAATTGTGCCCTTACTGGAAGCAGTCTGAATGCCTTGATTCTGCATTTTCATCCTGCAAACTGAAGATTATCCTCAGCACTACCTGAATGATAAATTAACCCCTTGCAGCTTTTTCTCTTCCTTCTCCTTCTTGTAATTTCTTTATTTCTATTTCTCTGTGTCCTGAGCCTTAATTTTTTTGCATAGGTTTCAAAGTTCAGAATATTCATATACCTCAGTATGAACCTATCTTAAATTGCTAATATCATATGCTATACATGCCTCCCATCTTGCTGGAGTGAATGCGATAAAAGAACAGATGCATTTTACTGAGTTGTCGTGTAATATAAGATGCAAATTGTCTCTGATTGGGAAGAATAGATTATTTTTCTTGTCAAATACATATGCTTTATGTACACTGCTTGTTAGAGCAATGTACAACAAACATTTGATTTTTAAAGACTGGAATAGTCAAAGAATGAGCTTTGCATGTGAAATCTTTACCTACAAGAAGAAAAATGGAAGTACTACGCAGCATATTCTGTTATCAGGACTAAACAGGGGTAACAAGAAGTGTCTGAAGGAAAGCAAGCAGTGGAGTCTGCCAAGTTTGTCTATACAATGTTGGGTTTATCCCATTTTTTTTATTGACCTGCTTGGTGAGTTAAAGCGGGAAAGGAAAATGTGCAGCAGTGGTGCCAGCACTAAGAGGAGGGAGAAACCGTTGTCAGGACATGGCGGTTCTGTACAAGCTCTCTGATATCCATAGGATTTAGCCAATCTGTTCCTGCAGATGTCAGTTTAATGCATGATTTACCTGGCTTGACGCAGCTCCTGCTCTTGTGCCAGTGCTGCCAACTCAGAGGTTGGAAAGCCACAGTGCCCTGCAACTGCAACCTTACCAGGGCTTCATAAAGCATATATACAGCTCCCTGCTACCCCAGAGAAGGGAGGATAAGGGCTCTGTGTTTTGGTCTGCTTTGGTTTAAGCTTTCTCCTGAGCTTTTTTGTATAGAGCTGAATATTCACAGCAGAACTTTTTATTTTTTCTCTCCAGATGAGCTTCTACTAAAGATTAAAGCAAAACAAAGGAAAACAGACACAAAAATAATAATTTAAAAACATAATTTTTGAGCCAGACACTGGGACAGAACATACGTTTGTCATCCCCCATAAAGTATTGGCTATTAAACATATAATATTTCCACTGTATCTTGTGTGGTATACAAGGCTGATTCTGAGTGAGTGTATGCAGCTGATCTTCTGTGAGCACTTTCAATACACTTCAGAATATCACATTATTTAACAGTAGTGTTCTTTAGTAAGTAGTACAAAGCAATCACAGTGGCTTTGGAGATTTTATAGATTTCCGAAGGAGCCACTACTGTTTGTGAGATGCCCTTGGGGCTTCTGCCTTGCACTGTGATTATGCAGTGTTTCATTTATGTCATAAAATACAAACAAAAGAATAACGAAAGAAGTAATCTTCTGCAGCTGGAAACCAAATTACAGGACTCTCTTATAATGAGAGATTTTCCCCAAAGTGACACAGTGGGACATTAAAGCTTTGAATTTGGGCTTACCTAAATGAAAATAAAGGAAAAAATTCCATTGACTTTAATGGTAGAGGTTCAAACTCTGAAGGAGCTATTTAAAACCTTATGTAGGTGATTTATGAGTGTAGTTTTATATATGTTAATTAAGGGTCTTCTTATCCCCTCCTCACCTCTGGAAACACTATAGAAATATTACTAAGCTCTGTGTTGGTGATATGGCAATGGTATCTGTATGAACAAACAGCATCTCTGTTGGGGTACTTACTCATATGGGCTTTATATTTTCATGGATTCACAACCAAGGAATTGTTATGTCTACTGTTAGCAATTAGCAGGACACACTAAGCCATTTATAGCATTCATGCAATCAGCAAATAAAATACTATACCTCAGTTCTGTCTGTGTTGGTATATTCAGGAACCAAGACTTACCAGTTGTTTCAGTTCCAAACAGTTTTCTAGCTAATCTAACTTTTAGGAATACTTTCAGAAAAGAAAGAACAAAAATAGTGAGAAAGGAGAGTTTCTGAGAAGAACTCTGTAGAATACACTTTGATGAAAAAAGTGGATGCATCTGTAAATTTAATGCTACATGCACCCTACTATATTGGTGTGACTCACATAGGAAGTTCAGGTTCTTTGGCCAGTCTTACGGAAGTCAGTATTTCCTATTTTGCCACAGATACTATTTGGAATACCTGTAACTAAGCTCAATTTGAGATGAAATCGGAATTTTACAATTATTATTTTCAATATGAAAATTAGTATAGTTTAATACAATGCAGTGACAAAGTGATTGTAACCCCCCTAACTTTATCTTTTTTATTTGCATTAAACCTTGAAGTTGCTTTCAAGCCATTTGCCTCTAGGTTGTACTTAGAAGTATACTGGAAGGAAGGAATTACAGCTTATGAGGTTCAGTATCTCAGTTTTATTCCAGTCACCCTGATGTCCTGAATGGACTTGGTTTTGTCTTGATGCTTCTTTAGCAATAGGATACTTAAAGAATCAGTAAAGTGGAGTTCAGTTTCTTGGATTATTTTGTAAAGCCACTAATGTTTCAGTATAATGCCTGATCCAGCAACTGCTTGTTTCATCTTCCCATTCACTACAACAGACTTCAGAGAAAGTTTAATAGAGTCAGAAAGTGATGTGAGAGCAATCACACATTTGGTTGCTAATTGTTGAATGAAGAAACGAGCTAAAACTGAGCCAATAACTTGCCTCGAGATAGTCTTACAGAAGAAGATCTTCTCTAAATAAAACCTATCAAGAATAGGTCTTTTAATTTGGTGATAGTCATTCAACTCAGCAACATAGCTTTGCTTTTCCCACAGAAAGAACTTTTAGTTTCAAACTGTAGGGTATAAAATTTCACTATGGGATAAACCAGGCACCTTCAGGACAACAACGGATGAGGATAACTGAGCGTTGAAAGAAAGGTAAAAAACGAAAAGCCTTTTAAAAGTAATTTCTTGAACATTCAGATGATTGCATAATTCACTTTCTTAATAAAATCCTTGCTGATACTTGCATTCCTGTGAGCTCAGAAGTGCTACTTTAATTTAGGCAAGCGAGTACAGACTGCCCAAACCTGAGCTGAGCTCTCCCAGACCATGAGCATTCTAGTAAAACCCCGTACGATCCTAGTAAAAGTAGATACAGTGGCTGTTTTACTCCTGGCAGTTGTTTTGTCACTCACCTTTGCTTTATGAAACTGTCTTACACAATTGTGTGTACATCAAGGCCAGATGGTGCTGGCCTGTCAGGATTTTCTCTTTCCTACTTACTGGTATTTTAGCTCAGTGCTTTGAATGATAATGAGATCCTACGTTATTTAAGAAAGAAATTAAGGGCTGTGTCTACACAGAAGCTAACGTGCTGTGATGACTTGTTGCTCCTAGTCTGGAGATCTTGTCTCCTCTGCCTTGGTCATCCATGTAGTCCCTGCTGCCTCCTGCCAGCTCTGCCCTTGCCAGGCTTGCCTGTGAACCCAGTTGTCTGTATCACTTAGCAGGAAGATATCTTTTTGCCGGGTGAATTTTCCACCAGCTTATGCAGTTGAATTAGCTCATGGAGGGCCTGGTGGGCAGCAAAACTGACTCAAAATATGAAGTTGGAGGTTGTAACAGGGAACAGAGGACAGAAAGAGTGAGGTTTCCCCTTTTCGAGCAGCAATAAATTCTTATGTCAGCTCACCTCCTTGTAGAAATGCACCCGCAGGCACTTAATTGCTGTAATATCTTTCAGTCTACTCCTCACTAAAGCAGTGTTTTGTGAGGGTCTAAAACAGCCAGCACAAGAGAGTAAGCTAAAATTGATGCTTAGGCTGAAGCTGCCAAAGAGGGAGAACCAGCATATACTGAGTGCAGCCACTCAGGGCTATGTTCAGCAAGAGTCACCAGTTTGGTATTATTAACATCACATACCCTTCCACAGACACCTCAGCTGGATTCCTAGGGAAATGCAGCAAAAGCTCACACTATTATTTTCACTAAAACTATAGACTGAGGCTAGAATGACACATCTTCCTAAAGAAAGTTGTAGCTACAGCACTTCCCCAAAATGTGCAAGAAGCATTCCAGTCCTGATGCCATTCAATCATTTTAATCACCTGCTTGGCAGCATACAGCCTGGCTCCCACTTAGTTGTTACAGCTCCCTGTCCTAGTTTAGTCTTGAGCATGAATCTCTGCTTCAGGGGAATGATTATACAGTTGACATGAAACTCCACTGCATAAGTAGCTGGCCTTTGAGACAAGGACTACACTACGAGGTCCATTGCTCCTTAGCACCCAAACCACAAGCCTGCAAAAGCTTCTTTTGTGCTTTTTATCTTTCTCCTAGTATACTTTAAAGTACTTGATGCAAAATGAGGCAGCTTGAGAAAGAGAGATGATGGATGCCTTCAGCCTGCATAGTCTGTAGGCTGGTGTCTGGTACGCACTGCACAAAGAGGCAGATTCGGGTCTTGCCAGGCAAATTTGGGAATTCAGCATGTTGCTTTCACCTCAGGCAAGTGCTCTCCATGACAAGGAATGGATAAGAGGGGACATAATACCACCTATTTCAAGAGACAACAGAGAATATAGCTGAATTTCATATGAAGCTCAGTTTTCCACAGAGCATTGCTGACATAAGGGAAGTTATAGCTCAGCTGAGATTAAAGAACTTTCTGCAGCCAGTCCTGGTGCAAAAGGAGAAAGGGAAAAGGCTGTAAAGGTTGTACATTGCCACAGGGTGTTCTGGGGCAAATATCTTGCTGAAACGGATGCAGCAGTTTTTGTAAAGCTGTTGCATTCAGGTACTTCATTAATAGCTCCAGCTTTGATTGCTTGATATGTTTTCTGTTCAGTAATTTGAAGCAGTAAGGCACTGTTTAAACCCTTAAAAATGAACTTATCATGAAGTAATTAGGAGTATAGTACTCTCAGTGATATCTGATCCTCTGAGACACTGGAAGAATAGCTTTGTTACAGCACAAAACATCTCTTCAACTGTCTCTGTGCAGATTGTGGAGAAGGAGTTGACTTTTTTTGTTTTAATCAGACCTTAGATTCAGAATTTCAGCAGTGTAAGCTGGAAATGCTGTGTTCAGAAGAAGCATGACAACCTAAAATCCAAGTACCTTTTAAGAAGTTATTTTTGTTCAAGAGCACAAGCGGTATCAGTGGAAGGCAACTGAGCTGGACCACTGGTTTTACCCAGAAATGTTCAAAAATTCTTTCTTTAAATACATATAGAATAGAAGTTGGAAGAGTAATCAGTCAAGATTGACCTGGACTAAGTAAAAGGTTAACCTTTCTGAAAAAGCATTATTTCAGTTTGAGATCTGACTTTGCATCCGAGCAGACCAGGGTCTACTTCCAAACAAGCATTCAGATATGTTAGACATCATAAGACATATGCAAAAAAAATAATTGAGAGCAGAATTTAAAACTCAGAATCAAAACTTGGAGTTTAGATATCTAAAGCCCCTAAGAGTAATCTAGAAAACTTTTGTATTGTGTGAGGCATTACTAGGAGATAGCTATTATGAAACGCTAAGCACATAACTGCATTGGAAGTCTCAGTCCTCTCTGGAGATTGAATGTGAGGCTGAATCAGGTTGGAAAAAAAAGCACACCCATTCCCTCTAGGCTGCACAGTCTGCAGTGCATTCCCAAATGTTTAAATCAAAAGTTTGAAAAGTTTAACTTGCAAGTCTCAACTTCAATGAAAAAGCCTGGCATAAGTACCATGACTTAATTCCCTCTTCTGGGTAAGGATATAAAACATGCTTTTTTCACCCCAAATGAAACACGCATTTTTCACTACAGATAGGCAGTACTTACACAGCTGTGGGCTCACATGATGCAGGAGTTCAGGACTTAGAATCAGCAAGGTGGGATACAAAACTCAAGCTGTAGTGGATAGTCTACCTGTAAAGGAGCAGGAAACCTGAACTGAAGTTCATGTTTAGACAGTAGTAGCTAAGGAAGAGGTTGCACCCAGGTAAACTGTGCCCTGGCCATGCTGGGGCTAGAGGACAACTGATGCTCAGCAGCTCCCATAGGGTCAGGCTCAATGGGGTCTTGGTTGGCAGCTCACCTGGGGCCACAGTGCTACAGCTCCTTTCCCAATAAACAAAATTTGTTCCTTGGCACATGCAAACCTTTCAAACTGCATTTCATTCTACAAGGAAGAAAAAAAAAGGAGGGGGGTGTGTGTGAGGGATTTTAATCTGGAAATGATATATAAAAGCATGGTGGACTTTTTTGGACTTTGTTGGCTTGGTTTGGTTTGGCTTTTTGTTTAGAATGTCTTATTTAACTATATGACAGTCGCTACTTTTTTTGAAAGGGAAGAGTCTCAGAACTTAGCTGTGCAGCTTTGAAGATTCATCAGAAGACTGGAGATTTAGCGAGAAGCTTGATTCCAGTGGTCCCTCAATATTTTTAGTATGGTTCAATTTCAATGTATTTATAACAGTTTTATTTGTTTCCCATTCAGTGACAGGCTAGAGACAAAAACACCTTTGAAGAACTGGGGTTTTATGGATATTAATGTAAGTTGCTTTTTAATTTGTGTTACTTAAGTACAGACTAAAATTCAGACCATTTAAAGGCAAATTTCTAGTGGTAGCATGATAAGATTGCAAGACAACAACTATTTTTCAAATAATTTCTGTTACCAATGATACAGATTTTTCAAACAGAAAATGTACCTCTCCTGTACTATACTCTCCGGTGTGCTGCAATTCCTGTGACAGATCTTGGAGCTGCACAAGTCGAAGGCACTATTTTCAATAAATTGGAAATGGATGGTACAGTGCTAGACCACCATTCGAAAGAACATTTTAAGAATAATTATCTAAGGCTGCAAAAAGCAAAAATTAATGGAAATGTAGCTACGTTTTCCATATCTCCCAGTGAATCAATCTCTAATCTTGTTAGGCATCACCTGTCTG
Organism: Psilopsiagon aymara; assembly: GCA_024733675.1. Lineage (NCBI taxonomy): Eukaryota > Metazoa > Chordata > Aves > Psittaciformes > Psittacidae > Psilopsiagon > Psilopsiagon aymara. The sequence goes on along the minus strand of JANRGW010024658.1, from coordinate 5,143 downwards.
ATAAAGTGAAATACTTCACCAGGAACAATTCTCTGGGCTTTTTGGAATTGGCATAGAAGTTTTTTATGCAATGTGTTGCTTGATTTAATTTCTGGCATGATGATCTCTCTCCCTTGGTAGATTTTCAGTTACTTGAAAAGAAGAAAGATGACAGATTTCATCTATGTGAGAAAATCTTCCTCAATGAAGCAAACTGGAAATTTTATCTAATTCCAACTAGAATGAATGAATACCACAAAGGTAATAAGTAGAAAGAAAGTTTTAATGGCATTTAGGTATTACGTCAACTTCCATTGGGAAATAAATTACAGAAATAATATTAGCATCACCGGACAGCTTCATGCCCAGACTAGGGAGGAAATACTTAGAAAATGTTAAATTAGACTGAATCTTTAAGCTTATCCTTGCATATAATTGAACACTGGACATACAGACATATAAGTGCTCCTCATTTATGGCTAAAACAATTAAATAATTTTTCATAGAGCACAGCTCCACTAATACCACAGGGGAACTTTAAAATCTCCCTGTGAGACTCTTTTATATTCCTTTTAGTTTCTGCTTGAATTTCCTGCTCCTTCTTTTTTTCTGCTACAGATTTTAGCCATGATTTTCTCTTCACCCCATGTCTTCAGGTCTAGGATAGAAAATTCTATTCTTATTTACTGTTTCTCACAACTGGCAAGGCTTTGTAAATTTGCAGTCATTAATGTGAGCATAAAAGTTTTGTAAGTTAAGATACTTGTTTTCCATCTCTGTCATTGGCACAGAAGCTCTTTGGATAAATGGACAATCTCAAAAGCTGCCCAGTTACCTAGTAAAATATTTAATCAAGCTTTGGACCTATATGGCTGAAGTGGCTTTAAAGGATGAAATATTTGTTTCTTGTGTATATGGAAATTGAAAATCTGTACAAAATTAAAAAAAAATAATTAAAAATATAGTCATTTAAACATTGGTTTTGTCTGTTAGGATGTAAAATATAGAACAACGAGCTTTAATTCTATATCCTATTCCATCCTGCAAGATTACTGCAGATTATTGCGCCTCATTATGCTTTTAGCAAAACCAGCAAACAAGTTCAGCAACTGAATAACTAAAGAGAATCACACACATGTGAAACTGTACAGGAAGAGCCAGAAATACAGAATTACAAGCTAAAAATCTTTATAGGAAGAAGCACCTCCCTGAAGTTCATCTGTGATCCTGTGTTTGTCTGTGAGGGCAATTGTTTAAGCAATTATGATAAGAGTTGCCTACATCTTAAGCATAATCTGCTAAATAAATTTGTGTTTCAAGAGATGTGTCTTTTGTGAAGCTAAAAGGGCTGCTTCAGTACATGGCTGGGAAAGTGGCACTTCGGTAGCCTCATTTGTTCCTTTCTGCTTCAATAAATTTCTTGAAGATGCCACAAAATCTACCAAAAATATGGGATGAATGAATGAATAAAAAGAGGACTTCTAAGAGAAGCCGCCTCTCCTCCCTTCAGTGGAAGTCATCCAAGATCTCTGTTCTGCCTTCCAGTGGTGATACAAGTTCTGCCCATCAATCCATACACACCTCCTGTGAGTGCCTGTAGGTTTTTTTTGTTTTCATTCAATCCATCCCTTGTGTAAAGAACAATTTCTCCCTTTTTACATTTCCAGTTCTTTCATGGATAATTTTAAACATTAGTGTTTCACTCTTGCAAAGACAATATTTAGACATATTGTCTGGGGAAAATACTTTCCAGACAAATACTGACAAGGACAGGCAAGAAATAATGAAAAACAGTAGGCTGAATTTTGTTATAAACTGATCTTCATTTTATGCTGCATAAAATTTTAGCCAAAATAAAATGCCAAATTAATTTTTTCCTTCCTCAGCTCCATTATTTGTAAAACTGGAATATCAGTCTGCAACTCATGATTGCAGTCTCTTTTTCCAGACCCTTAGGAAGTATCCCAGTGCAAATATTAATAATGTTTGAAGAGTACAAATCTATAAGAGTTGATGGAAAGTCTTACTGGCTAAGGTGACTCTGCTCCCCCAGAGCACCCCCAGCTGCTATCCATCATTCAGCAGGATAGGATGCAATATCAAACATTCCCTCACATCATAGGCCAAGGTCAATTATGGAGCATCCCGTTCCCTTCTCACTGCACTGAGACTGTGTAATGCTACGGGTATCATGCAACAGTTTGGTACATGCACCTTTAGATCTTTCTAGCCTTTCTACTGCACAGGATCTTTTTGACCCATGAAGATCTTGCAACCTGCATCACCACCTTTCCTGAAAAGATGTGACATTAGTGCCCTCTCTGTTATAAGCCTCAGCATTAAATGAAATCTCAGCACACAGAACCAACATATCTCTATAGCACTGTAGAAAGAAACTGTGCAGAAACCCATATGTCTTCTCCATGAGGCAAGTAAACGCATCTGAAACGGCAGATTCAGTAACTGCTGAGGAAGCCACACCACATCTGGGCAGGATTGTCCCTAGCCTACTGGACCTTGTTTTATCCATTTCGTCAGGTATTTTTCATTCACATACACAGCATAGTTTTTGAAAGGTCCGGCTATGCATACATGTTCTGTACATTCAGCATCTGGATCTGGCAGAGGCATTCAGGCATTTGCTGGGACCTTTTCGAATGTTTCCTGGGAGGCTGTGTGGCTGACAAAGATGAGTCTACAAAGACATAGATCTCCCACTGAATTTTCTAGCAGGCTTGAGGAACTTCATATTGACTATTTCAGGAGAACTCAACAGGTACATCTACTGGCATGCCTTCATGTCTCTTCCAGAGTTGTTCCCCTTGTTAGAAAAAGTGAATAATCTAAACCAACACCATGGACACTCCCACAAGTCAGGACAGGTACTTCATCTTGATGGTGTTAAAAAAGAATGTGATTGTTTAAGAACTGCAGAGATCACTTATATGTATTAGAAAAGCCAGTGTATTAGTGAGTTTTCAAAATAAAATGTAAAATTTCCACTAAAAACCACAATGAATGTGTAGAGAACCTGATAAAATTGATTATTGCGCTATTGTATGCTTATTGCACTGAAAAAGTGCAGCTCTTCCCCTCCAATTTCTGTGCAGGAAAAGCTTCTCAAATTTTCAGAAAATGGACAGGAATTTCCCTTACTGTACCTTCATTTTCAATGTATTGTGATTCTACACTCTTATGTTGAGTGGAAGGTGGAAGGTGCTTTTTCTTCTCTCTGTAATACTTTCTAAATTCTCCAGGACTGCTGTACCTCATATTGCATAACACAGCAGATGGGAGAGAGAACAGAGTGGGTCAGAATCCAGTAACATCCTTTGGATGGTTGGACTGGCAGATTGCAGGAAACTGTGTTGATGGTACCTGCCAAGTCACCAATCAGTCTGAATCAATTAATTGTCAAACTGGCATGCAACTCCTAGCAGGAAGCTTTGTGTCTCATTTTGATTGGTCTTTTTTGTTTTTCTATTTTTATCAATCCAATGTCACATTTATTAAAAAAGTAGGTTTATTCTTTTTGTATGAAGGTTCATCTTTTTGTTTACTGAGTATCCATACTTCTTGTAACTGCGGATAAACCATCAAAGTTAGTACGGCTTGATTTTGCTAGTGTTTAATGTTTTCTGGATAACATACTGTTTTCAGGAAGTGAAAATATTATTCAGGGGAAGGTAGGTTTAAGATATCAGAAATTAAAGCATCAGTGTCAATACTGGAAAAGAAAATGAATTTTATTTCTTTGTTAGCAACATCCCCTAGCCACTACACTTAGAAGTTCTATTTTCTGGTTTTTCATGTGTCTTTATCCAGCAGTAATATTGCTCTAGGTTTCATGTAAATGATGTTGTTTATGTCTTCATATTTATACATAGCACCAAGTTATGATATAGTATATATATGTAATACATTACAAACAGCATTCAAATTAAATATGGTCTGTAGCAGAGGCAACTCTTTCCTTGGGGATAATGAGGTCCATCGCCACCAACCTTATTAATAAAATCTTTTCAAGTCTCATTTATCCCAGGACAAGGACATTACAACCCCACAATGGCGCTGGAGCAGTAGGTACACACAGAGCCTACTGGAGACTACAGGAGTTGCTCTGTTCATCTCTCATGGACATCCCCACCATCTAGGAAGCATTACAATTGCTCTTTGTCTATGTCATTGTCTTCAGCTTGTTTTTGCATCAGATCTAGCTCTAGCCCATCTCCCTGCCTGCCCAAATCCCTGTAAAGATAGAAGTCTACAGCCCCATTAGGAGCAATATTTCACAGCACAGTGGCAGCATCCCATGTCCTCACACCGACTGGCACAAAATCTGGAGTAACATTGATTAAGGCTGCTTTGGAATGGACAGAAGCTACCTGCCTGGCTGCACCAGCACTCCCAAATCCACCATGTCCACACTAGTTTTCCAGTAAAATGTAGTTCACTTTGTAAGTGGGTTGGCAGCCTCAATGTGAGCTCTATGCAAAGAACTGCTCTTCAATGGGCTCACTTGGCAAAAAAGTTTATTTTTCACAAGTGTAACTTTCTTTAAGATTTTCTTTGTCACTATGTGGAAGACACGGTATGATTTTAGCAGTGGGGCCTGGCCTGTAGGAAGCAGGTGCTCCATTCCAGTCTTGCGTTCCCATCAACAGTCTCAAGACATATGTCATTGTGCACAGAAAGGTAGTCTGAGCTGGAGTGAAAATGCATGCGTAACTAGCTAAGTTTGTATCGAGTGAAAAAGAGTTGCAAATGTTTCAGAAAAAAAAAAAAAAAAAAAAAAAAAAGAATGTTAAATACTGAAGCCTGTGCAGCATCTAGGAGAATCTCGTAACCTAAGATGGCTCCAAAGATTTGACACTGGATGCCATGGGCCAAATACATCCTTTAAGTGATGAAGGACTCTGGGTCCTGTCAAACATAGACCATATATTATTAATACCACATCTTTACAACAGACCTGACTTGCTGTCTCCGTTTTTTTTCAAAGTGTCTAGTACAAAAAACATGGATTTTGTGTCAGGGCTATGACACTGAAGGAAGAAAATATTGTAAGTCTCAGCATCCAATGATAATATCATAGAATCATAGAATCATAGAATAGTTAGGGTTGGAAAGGACCTTAAGATCATCTAGTTCCAACCCCCCTGCC
>JANRGW010024657.1:0-10111 GCA_024733675.1 Psilopsiagon aymara | reverse complement strand
CAGCCACAGCTTCTCTGGGCACCCTGTGCCAGCGCCTCAGCACCCTCACAGGGAAGAGCTTCTGCCTAAGATCTAACATGAACTTGCCCTGTTTCAGTTTGAACCCATCACCCCTTGTCCTATGCTGCAGCCCCTTGAATTCGCATGGCCTCCTCTGGACTTCCTCCAACAGCTCCACGTCCTTCTTATGTTGGGACACCTGGACCATATGCAGTAACCCAAGTGGGGTCAAAACCATTCAAGATCAAGTCTCTTTCAAGCATCCCTTTAAGTACAATAACCTAAACACTGGGAAAAGTGGTTTTTCTCTCCTTCCCCCTCTTTTATTTTTAATTAAGGTGAAAATCACCTCAGAAATGTGTAGTTAGATACACAAAACCCATCGCTACTACTGTGCTTTTCAACTTCATTCATGAACTCCAAAAGCTTTCTTCTTCTCTGCAAAGAAGCTCCTGCTTTCATGTTTTTGCCTTGGGCCCTTATTTTTTAATAAAAACAACAGCTAATTCAATCTCGGTGCTCAACTGTTTGGGGCTTCATTTCCTATTAGAGACTGACTTTGGAGTTTTGCCATCATTTTGCTGTGTCTACAGTTTATCTGAATTTTATCGAGTACTTTAATTAAAATGACTTGCAGTGCAATACTAATTGATTTTGTGATAAAATAATTAATAGCAATTAATTCAATGTGAGGGTAATTAGCATATGTAATTTTTCCGCCAGCTGTCATTCTTTGCCTCTCAGAGCCATGCCCTTAGGGCAGCAGAGGTACACCAGCCATGGTTCTTTATCCAGATGTCCACAGAGGATGCTCATCCCTTTCCCTCATCCCGATGCTTCTGTGAGCACTCTTTAGTATTCTGAGCACCGCTTCAGCATCCCCAAATAACTCCTGTAACACTATCCAGTGATCACCAGGCAAGTTCCCCAACCTCCTCCTGAAAGGTGTTTCATGGAGACATTGCCCAGGAAATCCTAAGACACTGCATTTTAATTAACCTCTCAAACTAGAACTGCTTGCCTGCTAAGAGCACACTATAAAATGAAGGATTTTGTCCCTCCTCTCTCCTAGCCTTGCACTTTGGCATACTTAGTGCAAGCCTCAGTTCAATCACACATCCCTGTGAAACCCATAAGGATTTTTCCTAAGACAGCTCATGCAGCACAAACCCACATCAAGTGCCCACTTTTTCCTATGGGCCTAGAACTACCTGGGGCCTTACGTCTTCTTTGCGGAGTGAACCCCCTAATCACAACTCAGTTAATTTCTGTCTTCTCTGTCTGGCAGCTAGGCTAACGTGGCTCTGCACAGGCAGGTGAGTAGGGCAGGATGAGATGCTCTGCGATGCCCAATGTGAGGAACATTCAAAAAGCCATTCTGTCAGTGCTCACAGTCCTGTGGGCTGTGAAGCAGTGACCCCAGTGCCGAGATAGCCTATGAATGCTGGCTAAGAAAATCGCTTTAGAAGCGTGTGGCACTTCTTAATACAGTGTCAAACGCAGGGAGCAGACCCCGGCGCAGCGGGCGCTTGAACATTGTGAGTTTTCCATTTGAAAATCTCTTTCTGAGGCAGCAGCCGAGAGAGATTTTGCTGCTGCAGGTGTGAAGTGGAGCAGAACAGATTCTGTGGTCTCTGCTACCTAAACCCATGCATTCTAAGTAATCCCCTGGACTACTGAAAGGCGCCGAGGAACTAGGAACCCCTGTGCATCACACCATCAAAACTGGCTTGGAAGGGACATTCAGGGTTCATCTTGTCCAACCCCCTGCAATGAGCACGGACACCTTCCACTAGATCAGGTTGCTCAGAACCACATCCAGCCTGGCCTCGATTGTCTCCAGGGATGTGGCATCCACAACCTCTCTGGGCAATCTGTGTCATGGTTTTATCTCCCTCATTGTAACCAATTTCTTCCTCACATCCAGCCTGAATCTTCCTCTTTTAGTTTAAAACCATCACCCCTTGTCCTGTCGCAACAGGTCCTGATGAAAAGTCTCTCCCCTTCTGTCTTATAGGCCCCTTTAGGTACTGAAAGGCCACAATAAGGTCTCAGTGGAGTCTTTTCAAGTACTCAAGCTCCACAGCTTGCTGTCCCTAAGGCTCAGCGCTGCCCTGCACCCCAAAACCAGGCACAGGACCCTATAAACCTCTCTCCCAACAGCCTCTACTGACCCAAACACAGACCATTTCTGTGTTTAAACCTAAAGCTACCGTACCTTTGCTGACATGGACCCAGCCAAGGCCTTCACGTGCTTCCAGGCGCTGCGGCGGCTGCTGCGCCTCAGGGCGCACACCATGGAGGTTTTCAGGTGACAAACTGTAAGAACGAGCTCCAGACAACCCTTAATCAGAACCAGCACTGGCTGAGCACAGGTAAAGCATCACCATGCTGGCAGTTATTACCCTACCACAGTGCAAGAGAAGATGCTGCCACAGAGGCTGCTGCAGTTGTGCATGTGAAGGATGAAGGATAAATGCACTGCTCCCTGGGCAGCAGCCACTTCTTGAGAGAGATCAGTGGCCCAGCTGTGATCCCTTTAGCAAGAGCATCCAAACCAGAGCCCCAGACACACCACTGACCTGATGAAGCAAGATACCTAAAAGCAAGGCACTTCCTGTGGTCAGGACATCAGAAAGCTTTATGTACAAACATTTCCCTTTTAACTGCTCCACCTCAAAATAAGTTTTTATCATACATTTTTGTGCGTTCTAAAACTGTTCTCAAGCTGCTGCGGTTTCATTATCAAGGCAGACATATTTCTATCGGTTGCCTAAATCTAGAGCTGCCTTTGCCTACTACTGGGAACTTCTGACACCCCAAAGGTGAATGAGAATTGCTCTGGGAATTGCTTTTCACACCAGATCTGCTCTTCCCACTGAATGTGTAAATTCCTTTTCCGATGGCTTTTCACAACCCCTCCTGATATTTGTGGCCAGTGCTCAGCAGCTGGTACCAGCTCCTTTGCACATATGGATGTTGTTCAAGCGTTGTCTCCTCCAGAAAAAGCACAGGCTATCTGCAGAATAGCTGCCCGGGAGGATTTTGTCAGTGATCCCAGATTGATTACACAGGAATTCACAGCCCACAGGATTTGCTCACTGCTTTAGACAGGCATAACCCAGAGTTCTGGGCACGTTTGGATGAAGACACCATGAAAGCTGGCGGTTTCATAGAAAACCCACTGCCTTTCGCTGCACGGGTTTCACTACTTCCATCGAGTCTCTTTGGAGGTTGTACTAAAGCCCCAAAGCCTGGCACTGCGATCTCTTGTCGTTTTGATGGCGGAACAAAAGGTGCTTTCACTTTCCATTTCATACTTGTTTCTGCTCAGTTTTGACTCCTCCTTGATAGGACAAGGGATAACGGGTTCAAACTGAAACAGGGGAAGTTTAGATTGGATATGAGGAAGAAGTTCTTTACTGTGAGGGTGGTGAGGCACTGCAATGGGTTGCCCAGGGAAGTTGTGAACGCTTCATCGCTGGCGGTGTTCAAGGCCAGGCTGGACAGAGCCTTGGATGGCATGGTTATGTGAGGTGTCCGTGCCCATGGCAGCGGGGTTGGAACTGGATGAGCTTAAGGTCCTTTCCAACCCTGACTATTCCATGGTTCTATGATTTAAAATAAGGCAAGAGTGACAGAAATCTCATACCCTGAAACTGCAGCTTGGTTCAGCCCAGAAATGAGAGTCACAGGTTTCCTTAAGGATGGAAAGGCAAGGGGAAATGGATTTCAAGCTTTGAGCCAAAACTGCTTCACTGACCCAAGCACTGCCTCTTTGTTTTCCTTTTATCTTTCTATTTGACTGATATTTCTTTTTTTTCCTTTTCCTGAAGGAAAAGAATAATATTGTGATTGACCTCCGACTGAAGTGTTTCTGATGAGCTGCATTACCTTGGTTCAGTTCAGTTCATTCTTAACTTGCCAGCATGTTGCTTCATAGCACTTTGAATTTATAGCTTTGCTGAGTTTTAAGTTTAAGCTGTAACCCAGACAACAAAATGGTGCAGCTGGTGCCATTGCACCTCACAACACAATTCACCTCTTGCCAATACATTTATGTATGGACATTTCATTCTGCCAAATTTGTGGCTATTTTACCATGTCATTCCAAACCAGGCTTACCATAAATGTTGAAAGAGACGAATTTCACCCTAAAGCTGGAGTATCAACCTTGCAGCTTACATTGCTGCTGTTCATGGGGATGTCGTCTGCTGCTTTTCAATTGTTCATTACCCAAAATCAGTTGGCAATGCATACTTGTAATAAAAACACCCAAATAACCCTGCCAAGACTGAATAACCAAAGAACTGAAAGCAAAAACCCACTTGGTATCCACTGACCTTGCAGCTAGTGAAAATCAGCACCAAGGTGGTGGCAGGAGGCATGAGGTGTGACAAGATGAAAAAGTACCTCTAAGCTATAAAAGAAAAATCTATGAAATGCTCAAGGAGATAAATAGAATCAGTTTCATGCAAGAATTATCAAGGTCTTATTACATTAGGAGGAAGAACCACTCTCTTCTCCTTTCCTCTCTTTCTCCACCCAAGCAACTAAATAGATGGAAACACAGCATGAACTGTGTGAAATGGAGAGCTTCTGGCCAGTTCAGCAAGCAGAAGTATTTTAACTGTAGGCAGAGTGATCCAAAGTAAGCCCTTCCTTTTTCAGTTTTCCAAATTAGTCTTTAATGAGATTACAGGAATTGAACAGATTTAAAACTCCTTCCACTAAGCAGAAACGGCATTAAAAAAGGAACCATGACAATTACACAGATGTTCTGTTCTCCTCCCTTCGCCGACCAACAGATTCCTCACCAAAAACGTCTAAGTACCTAATAGAGACATAATTACCATTACTGGGTCTTACTCTGCCATTTTTCTTCAAGAAGGCTCTTGACAAAGTCACCAGGGAGCCCTAGACAATGGCCATGTAGATATTCCTAAAGCTGTACCACATGCTGACAGTGGAGCACCATGTCTTGAAAGAGGCGAATACACGAGGAAGATGAAATTTTGCTTGAGACTAGCCAAAATAGAGTGAAATACTTAAAAAGGGCTGGAGGGAGAAAGAGACTGAAAAGAATATAATGAGCTAAGGCACTGGAAGTAACTGTGAATGGAACAAGACAGAAGGCAGAAAATGTGTGCAAGATGATGGGATTGCTACCAGTGAGATGGAAACATCATAAAGTTAACACATCCATTATTTATTCACCCTTTGAATGGTTAAGATTTAGGTTCAATATTACCAGCCAGCAACAAGTGAATCCCAGTCATTTATTTAGGCCACCCTTCAATATGGAGCTGTGAGGGTGGGGAGGCACTGCAACAGGCTGCCCAAAGTGAATGTCCTGTCCCTGGCAGTGTTCAAGGCCAGGTTGGACAAAGCCTTGGGCAACCTAGTCTAATGTGAGCCATCCATGCCCATGGCAGGGAGTTGAAACTGGATAATCTTAAGGTCCTTTCCAGCCCAAACCAGTCTGGATTCTATGATTCTATAATCTGCAGAGAAAGTTTGGCAGACTTAGTTGTGACAACTCTCAGGGGAAAAATGACACGCTTGTAGTCAACACCTCTTGGGCTCTGCTTGGACCCTCTAAAAGACAGGGTCTGTAATGCTGTAGATGATGCAAGGTATTTAAATCTACATTAACAGGCTCTAGATAGTCACTGCCATGTTAAGGACTAGAGCAAGCTGAAAATCTCACACTGAAGGCTCGAGCTGAATTGACTTGTGGGAGCATTGCAAGTGGCGACCATGCCCATGCCAGGCTGGCCACACTTGTAAGCGCTTGTGCTTCAAAGCGCTCTGCAAGAATAGTCCCATGTACTTACATATACTGTACTGAAAATACAGCTCTTGAAACATAGACTCTGTATTTACAATGTATTTATGTGTGTGTGGCACTGGCACAGCCCTGGCCCTTTTCTCCCGTACCCCAAAACACTTCCTAAGCCCTTCCGAAACCAGCAGCCTTGCACAAATCCAACTCAGCCCTCATGGCTCCCCAGCACCCTCCCTGCAGGAGCTTCTCCAGTTCTGGCAGCACCCTCGAGCCCACCTCAGGCCGGGCTGATTTGGAATAACACCTTGAGGCTTTTGCCCTTGACACACAGCGATCCCCTTGTTTTCCAACTGAAGTCTGGTGGTTGATCACTGAACTCTGCAACCACATCTCTTAGTTGTTTTAGAAAACCTGTCTCAAATCCACACTGGATTCCCCAAAGAAACAACCTTTTCAAAGGCCACGTCAATAAATCAGTGTGTTTATGTGACAGTAAAGGTCCCTAGCCACAAGCCTTTTTAATAGCATAGCTACATATAACTCGTGTGTGCACAGAGTTCACATTCAAGTTAAAGTCAGTAATGCTGATAAACTGGTAAGCAACATCAGATTCGCAGGACATTGAAGAGGAGCTGCAGGAACAGTAAAGCACAGGAGAATCATAGAATCAAGACTGCTTTGTGTTGGAAAGGACCTTTAAAGCTCAGCCAGTCCCACCCCCCTGCCATGGGCAGTGACACCTTCCACTGGAGCAGTTGCTCCAAGCCCATGTCCCACCTGGCCTTGAACACTGCCTGGGATGGGGCAGCCACAGCTTCCCTGGGCACCCTGTGCCAGCGCCTCAGCACCCTCACTCACTTGGTATCACAGCTCTCTGGAAATCAATTTGCAACTCAGCTTTGTGTTTTCTATTTCTAACAGTGGACAGAGTTTAAATATACAATGAGAGGTTCATACCTAACTTTGTGAATCATAACTTTGATTCACCTTCAGTTACTGAATCAAGTTTTAAGAGTATCTGAACAGTGCCAAAAAGATCATCTGCACACTTAATAGTTATGCGAGCTCTCGCACGCATGAACCTCCATTCAATGAGTCCTACGATAAACATCATTTGTCACTAGCAATTCCTGCAAACCATTTCAAAAACCAGTTCCAGCCAGCCAGTGAGAGAACAGAACTTATTAAACAAGGCATATATAGATGGCAGCAACTATCAGTCTGATTGAACACAGCTTACCAGCAAAAAAGCAGTGAAACATCCCTCAGAGCAGTTCACCGCCAACTCATGATACAAGGAAGCGTTATTCCAAAGTGCAGTCGATGGCAGACTCTTGTACACACCAGAAGTGTGTGAAGAATATGACACTGGCCGTCAGCAGTTTGCTATCCACATCAGGAGAAGAAACCTCAGACCACTAGGAAACCATCACTTTAAACAAGCAAGCGCTTAAGTTCACCTTTATTTGCATAGTGAAGCATGTACTCAAGTGCCACAAGCCAGAGACATTTACCTGCATGCTCTGAGTTAAGTAAATGTCAAAAAGCCTTGCTCGATGGTCTGCTATGGAGTCTGGCATGAATGGTTAATGCATCCATGAGATGGACTCCAAGTGTGATTAGTGGTGGGAAATAGTAGCACAGTGACAAATACATGCAGAAAAGAGAACATGCAAAAACGGTGTGCAAGAGCCAAATGCATGGACACGTTCCTAGCGATCTACACAATGATCTTTCTAAATTACATCTAAACCATGCAGAAGCCTTAGCTCCACATGATATAACTCTCACATGGACAGAAAGCTTCTGGGATCAAATTAATGAACCTTTGAAGGACGACAGAAGCTCAAAACCTGAGACCTCTGTAAGTCCTATGTTTGTTCCAGTAACACATGGGAGCTGGTGGCTACGCTGGCCAGCTGACATGCTGCAACAGGAAAGCTTTTCCCACCTCCAGAACAACAGTGATCCAGGAAAATCCTTCCTCAATTCAACTCTTCCTATTTCTTGACACATATGCTTAAGCCTGGAGCCATACAAAGTATGACTTCCCACGGTCTCCTAGTCCTGAACCACCACCACCACCACCACCACCACCACCACCAACCAGATTGATGAGGCTGGCATGGATTCAAAGCCACAGCTGATCAGAAACAAGCTTTGAATGTAAGACACAATAACTAAGCTAGTCCTGTGAAGCTTTTGATAGATGTGGTCTCCCCTCAAGCCATGAAAACCCCCTGGAGAAACTTCAGCTTGTCATAACCTTTAAAGAAATAGCCAAAGGCTCTCCAAGCACAAATCTCTTCGGAGAGATTTGAGAGCATCATCCACGATAAGGGTTATCATCTTTTCCATGCTGCAAACTCAAGCTACTTGAAGGTCATCTCAGTGTAAGAAGAGAGGCACTCAGACATGAACACCAAACTCAAAAGCGAATGACTCCCCCCAGATGTTCCTTATGAAACTCTGGAGCAGGTCATGTCAGGAGCAGCCAACTCCCCAGCTCAGAGTTTTAAGGAAAAAAAGAACTTTCCTAAACACTGGGAGTCACTTCAGTGCTAGATTCAATCCAAGTGCCAAAAGCAGCTCCAGCCAACAAATAACCCAAGAGTAAGAGCTGGGTTCATTTGTATTGATTTATCATCACAAGTAACGAGTCCTGACCTAACCCCACTGCAGTCAGCCTAACCGCTGCTGACACTGCACCATATATCTTTTCCCTGGGTCCTGGCTTGAAGTCCAGAGGCACTCTTCTTTGGAAAAGAGCAGATTTGATTTTGATCACAAATATCTTTGCGTGATTCACTGCCCCTTCTCACAGCCTCCCGAATCCTTTATTAGTCTGCAGAACGAACACAGGTAATTGCATTTTATTTTGCTCATAGCCTTGTTAACTCATTATAAGAGTGTAAAACTGAATACTGGCACTTGGAGCTATACCCCAAGATCAAAGTCACACACTTTCTCTAAGTCTCAAGTTTTCTTCACATAAGTGAGTAAAGAGTATAAAGTCTTTTCTCCCATTAATCTCTGAAGGGACTGACCTGAAAGCCTGTACTTGTGCCCCTGTTCAACCCCCAACTGAAACACCCAAATGACCACATTTTCTTTACACTTTGTCCACTTCAAACTGCCGGAACACAGAGGTAAAAGTAAATAATCCCACTTTTCAGGATCCCCCAGAGACATCGGAGCTGAAATTAGGAAGGTCCGGCCTTCCCTTGCCTGTCATTTGGCCAACTCTGGTACGGTTCTGGCATGGCCAAAATATCTCCCTTGGGCCTCTTGGAGGCTTCCTCACTATTTGATCTGCTCAGAGCACAAATACAAAAGGCAGCTCTTGTGCTTCCACAAGCAAACAGGTTCAACTGAGTCCTATAGGGTACATGAAAATGCAACACAATCTGGGAAGCTTGAGCCCAAATCCACAGCCACTCACACTACCTGTGCAAGCAAAGGGAAATAAAGCCAGGGCCACAGAAATCTTTCCTAAAATACCATCTGATCAGCCAAGGGGACTGGAACACTGATGGCTGCTGCTTGTGCTGAGCTCTAAGTTGACACCAAAGCCAACCAGGCAGAGGCCATTGAAGCTGCAGCCACCTGTGGACTCACTTGAGCCACATTTGCTGAAGGCTGGAAGCAGCAAAGTCGACTGCTCCAGGCTGCCGCAGCCCAAGCCCATAAAAGACCAACTGCTGCCATGGACTCCAGGGACCAGAGCTGAGTCTGAGCTGACATTTGGCTTGGCCCTCATGAAACAAGGCTGCCTTGATTAGGTTTGTACTGACCAGAGCAGTCTTCTGAGACCGGCAAGAAATAACATCTAAACGACCCACACAACAAAGCGCATTGTGCGACTCTTTGCTGGTGGCTTGGTAAGCAAGCTTTTATTCTTTCACAGGCGTGTAACAGGTCAAATGCACACAGAAGTTATATATAAAAGAAGACTAAAAAAAGATTTAATCTACAGCTTACTTTTTCATAAGCTGATTTATCCCCCATAGTGAAAGGCAGCTTTTGTGCTGGAAGTGTCCATTGAAATAAGACTTCTGAGTAAGCCCATGAATTATATGGATGTAAATTGATTAAAGAGTAAATTAAAGAAGCAGTGGGTGCAAAACCAGCACAAAATTAAAATAAACTAGAAAAGACCCCCAGAAATGGGACATTCAATGGAATGTAGGGTCAGGACAAGGGGAATGGCTTTAACTGCCAGAGGGGAGATCCAGATGAGCTCTTAGGCAGAAGCTCCTCCCTGTGAGGGTGCTGAGGCGCTGGCACAGGGTGCCCAGAGAAGCTGTGGCTGCCCCATCCCTG
>JANRGW010024656.1:0-29888 GCA_024733675.1 Psilopsiagon aymara | reverse complement strand
GTGGGGGGAGGGGGAGGAAGGTGGAGGAAATCCCCTCAGTATAAATGTCATTCGAAACTGAATAAATAGTGTAGACTGCATCTCCCTTATTCATCACATTTTATGAAACAGCCAGAAGATACAGTGATGATCTTCCCACTGGTAGGCATAGTAGATCAGCTGTCAAGTCATGCAATCTCAGCATATCTTTAGGTGTCTGGTAGGTGAATGAGCTGTGAATGCGTGTCTGTGCTTATGCTCAGTATACCATGCGTCTTAGTTGATAAATGTGTGCGGGTTTTTTTTCTCCTGTTAGAATGTGCAGGCATTAAGAATTGAGTTTGGAATAGATGCCTTAACAAGGTACCAAAGTGTTCTTTTTATTTTTTAACCTGTACTTTGCTATCAGAGGAATGAATACCTTCAGAACCTTGTTTATTTACAGGCCATCATTTGCACTTCCATGTTGTGAAGTGCTCCTTTTTAAAGCTGCTCTCTGCAGTCTGACCTGTGGCTTGTCAGTGGGACAGTATGTTCCGAAAAGAAAGCAAATGCCTTTTCTGTCTGGAGTGATTCTGCATTTTATTTTGTAGAGAACATTTTATTTTGTTTGCAGGGACTCAAGAAGCAAATTAAGTGGTTAATAAAAAGATAAAAAGAAAAATCCTTTCTCCATTTCCTATTACTGCATGTAAGGTAACTGCTAAGAAATGATACTTGAAGTTGTATTTATTATTGTTAGTAGGGTATGATATTTATTGGCAGAAATGATGGATGACAACTTAAATTTGTGTCCAGGGAATGAAGGTGAACTGTGACAGAGTTATTTATCTTGGGAATGGAGGTTAGGGTCAGGCGAGGCTGGGTGCCTCAAGGCACAAGACATTGACAAATTCATCCTGCAGGCCCCATATCTGAAGCCTTTTGTTTTGGATCCTGGCTACTCACTAAGTGACCCCCATCCTTCATCCTGCCAGTATGTGAAGGATGTGTTGCAGTGCCAGCACTCCCCTTGCCACTAATGCTTGTCATTCACTCTTCTGACAGGCCCAAACCAAAACTATTCCCACTCCTGAAAGGGAAGGTTAAAATATTTATTTCAGCTCATAATGGCCTCCCTGATTTAGTGGAGTATCATTTTTCCTGTTGCCTCTGTCGTTTGCAGGTCGCTAGAAGGACTGAAAACATTCAGTTACTTGGAAGAGCTGATCTTGGACAACAATCTACTCGGAAATGACCTTCTGTTACCCAAGTTACCCCACCTCCATACCTTAACGCTCAACAAGAATCAAATATCCTTTCAAAGAAGTACCTGCAAAATGTCAAATGAGTTTTATGTGTCAGCCAAATTAAAGTATGTGAAATATAGTTCATGTGCAGACAAAGCATTCTCTCGTTTGGCACTTGGAATACTTCATAGTAATTTATTATAGGTCATTCATAAATGAAATGCGCCATTATATCTTCCTGTTGCTCCATTTTAGTGAGAGATCTAAGTTATGGCTCTGAAGAAATCTTTCTAATAGATAAAATAGAGAAAGAAAATAATGTCAGTGCTACCAGTGTGCCGCAGTTCCTGTCTTTGCTTGGGGTTCTGTTGCAGGCTGACCTCTAGTGGAACAGCGAGTGCAGTGAAACGCTATTAAGGTCTTATACTTTAAATAGCTCTTAAAACGTTAAACTAAAATAACATAACAGTAAAAACCCCACAAACAACAAGACATGTATACCTTTCTCTATTTCAATGAAGGTGGTAATATGCACGATTTGGTAACTGCTGTGCAACTGCAGCTGTAAAAGCAAGTCACTGTATTCTTGGTGTTCCAACTTTGTATAAATTAATATAAAAAGCTGTCCAAATCAAAGTCTTGATGCATTAAAGTATTTAGATGGGTGGTTAAGGCCATTTATAATCAGTCAGTCAATTCTTTGTATGCCCAAATTTAGTGCCTGCTTAAGTTTATTCAGAATATATTTCAGTATTTGCCTAAATACTCTGCTGAGCCAGAGCCCCCAGTCTGTAGGCTTATAGATAATGATCTTTAAAAACTAATTATCTGCAAGGGCTGGGCATGGAATTGATTATTAAATAATTTCCCATACTTTGGCCCATCTGGAGATTTGTGTAATACATGGTTTTACAAAAGTGAAGGGTGATCAAATTGTTGCCAAAAGGCCAACTGAGGCCTGCAGAGTCTTAGAGTACAGACCATGAAAGCTTTTTCCTTGTAATTGCAGCATAAGGATAAGGCTGCTCAACTGCAGGCTTTTATTACAGACAATGTAAACAGAGAGCAATTTGCCTCCTACTAGAGCGGAATCCTCCTACTGAGGAGAATAAAAATAACTGCAGATTCTATGATTTCTGCACTTATTTTTGACTCTATAAATAAATAGAAATCCACAGAGTAACTTTTATTCTCGGCACTCTGGAAATTTACCAAGAGTGTCTCTTAACCAGTAGTGATCATTACTGTACGAGGTATTTGGCTAGATTTCTGGTTAATGCCAGGATTCTGTGGGTTGGATTTGAGTAACTGCTTGTATTGTTTATTTTATTGTTTTCTGCCATGGTAAAATCTGAACTGATCAAGAATGTAGAGGAACTTTTCTGCTGATGCTATGTGTGGTGGTATGTCTGGTGCATCATATTTCTTCCTACAAAGCATGAAACGTAAAGTTGGCCATAAGACCCAAGAACATGTGAGTATATTTGTTGTTTGAGGAGATGTCAAGAATGAGCTTTGCATTTGCCAAAAGGCAGGTAGATGTATTCAATAAGAACTCGGTGAACAAAATCAGAGGGAAAAAATTATCCTGTCAGTAGTATTCTTTAAAAAGTTCCTGCTGGTATCACAGACATACCTAAAATACTGTTGTCAAGTGAGTAAGCTCTCAAAGGCAATGATAATTTGATAAGAAGGATTTGATCTGTTCTGGGATTTTATGTTTTTTTATTCAATCTTGAAACTATGAAGTTAGACCTTTGAGGCTATTCAGCTATCCGGGTTCTAGAAATAATGTATGCATTTTGTAGTGTGCTGACAATAATTTAATAGAGGAGTTACAGAAATGCTTGTAAAGCACCTAATGTATGCAAACTGCCCAGAGAAGAAGAAATAGCATCGTCCATCATTAACATTTTGAGCCATAGGGAGTAGTGATCTCTTGTAGGAAAGATACAGCGGTCTTCAGAAGCATGGAAACCTTCCAGATTCCTCTTTTCAGTGTGTATACCTGTTTGAAAAGGGTCTCTTTTGAACTTGAACCACTTCTTTTAATGAATGCTTTCTCTATAGAATTCTTTGAAAAAATTTCAAATAAAAATGTACATTTAATAGAATAATGAAATGCATCACCGGAAGGATTGTTTAGTACATGGCAGTTGCACTACAGGAAGGACACAAGGGAGCATAGAATACTCTGAAACAGAACTTCAACTGGTGGAATATTACCATGTATACATAAATGTCTACATTATATATACATATTGGACAGGGAGATATGAAAACAAATAAAAAGACCCCTGTGAAAATGGAATAACGTGTAAACTTTAAAACTCATATGAGTATCTCTTTATTATTATGGTGCTCTTTCCTATTTCTCATTTTAGTTTGGCTTAATTTTGATCCAGATCCTGCTTTGATATATGGTTCACTTATTGTGTGGCATTGTATGTGTAAATAACATTTGGTCCCTCCTGACATAATGTCTGGATATGTTCTGTAAATGTGAAAGCTTATCTCTAAATCAAGTAAATACTTAGAACAATAGTCTGATATTTTTTTCTTCAAATACTCATTTAAGTATTTCAGTTACAGTTAAGCCGCTACCATTTTTCTACTAGAAGTGGTAGAAACAAATTTAAATATTACTATTTTAAATACAGTTTCCTAGTGCTATACCTCAACTTTTCTGTGATGTATAACCTGTTAACAATATTTTAAAATGCATATAACTGTAATCCATATAGCTGTAATACAGAAAGGATAGTTATCAATATTGTGCAATATTGGATTACATTTCTCTAACATGTTTTTTTCACTTGTACTCTATGTTTGTTTCTACAAAAGTCTGATTTACTTTTGGAAAACACATCACCTTAGTTCCTCTATAAGACACAATGGGTGGCGGAAAGCAATACAGACCTGCTGGAAAGAAGGGATATTATCCAGAGGGACCTTGACAGGCTTGAGAGGTGGGCCATTGCAAACCTCATGAAGTTCAACAAGGCCAAGTGCAAGGTCCGTCATCTGGGTCAGGGCAATCCCAAGCACAAATAGAGGCTGGCCAGAGACTGGAATGAGAGCAGTCCTGCCAAGAAAGTTTTGGGGTTGACAAAAGAACTAGATACCAAAATCTAGACAAAAGAACTGATACTAAAATTAGTTTACAATAAAAATGTTGAATGTAGATGTAGAATTCGGGTATTGAATCTAGGTCTAGGTTTTGCATGGTTTATAAGAAACCCAAAATTAGAGCTGGGCAGAATGTCTTTAGTGGTATGTGTGTTACTTATGGCAAGATAAGGTATCAGTATGGTTCAGATCTAAGGATTATATGTTCTTGAGACTTTGAAGACAGCATGGATACAGTACCTAAACTGAAGAATGTGGCAATAAGTTTTTGTGGTATAATCTGTCTTCACAAAGGTCTCATCATAATGCCTTACAGTTACAGCTTTATTTAACCCCCAAATTGTAGACTGTAACACACTTTGCCTTTGTGCTTGTTCCTACATTGTCACGAAGAGCTTGGAGACCAAGAAGTCGTAGTCTGACCAGAATCTCATTAGGTTAAGTGCTGAAGACTTGATGTTTAAGTTGAATGAGTAAGTTCAAGACATAAATTGTCTCCTATTTTGTACAGTTCCCTATCTCCACTAAACAAAGATGTAAGCTGAAATGGTCAGCTATTATACACATACACACACACGCACAGAGGAGTCCTTTGTGCAGGGACATATGGTTTCAGGATAGAAGTCTCTAGTCAACCAGAAATATAATTTGATTACAGGAATAGAAATATATCTCCTTTTTCTCACATTTGTGTACCTAACAGTGTTGAAACATGGTCTTCAAACCTGCAGCTTTGGAACCACGGGCTTTCTGAAATACCCCTAAATGTACTGGCAACTCTGGCTACACACAGAAAACTAATGCTGCTCCACTCCAGCAGGCAGAATGGGATTTTTTTTTTTTTCCCCAAGTATTCAGTATGCAGGAAGCTCTCCATGAGATATATGGACTTAGTTAATTGCAGCCTGTGCTGCACCTTTTCTTTCTTGAGCAAAATCGTTTTAAAATCAGTGAACAAGTCCTTATCTCAAGGCCTTGTCTCCCTACCAGAAAGGTTTCAGGCCACAATGTGGCATACAAATGACTGTGCGTGACATCCTATTGCACATAGAGAAGGGGAAAATGTATACTTGCATATTGCAAGCTATTTCTGTGGGTATCCAACCTTGAAGACCTAGCACATTCTAATGGAAAAGCGTTCAGGTGGCAAAGATCTTTTCACACTGCATTCGGAGGAGAATTGGTAACTTCTGCTTCAAGGCTATTTTGCCTGCAGAATAGCTTGTGATTGCTACATCATGTTTGTGATAAATTTAATTGAAGCAAGTGTTTCAAATGGGAATAAATATAGATACCTTGTTCATTTATGACTCTGGTAGAAATGCTATCCAGCTGTTTTAATGTTAGGTTGATTGCAGCACTTGCATGACAGACGATTAGTTGGCAGAAGACTATTGAATGACAGTTTGGGGTCTTTCTATGCAGTGGTGTGTAATTCTGTGTGATATTTCTCGTATTCTCTTTATATTCAAAAATATTTTGAATGTGAAATTGATTGCTCTTTACTTTGTCACTTTGCTTCCAAGAACTTCCGAAAGCAGTAATCATAGAAGGTCATTAACACAAAAAGCTCTCCTGCTCTTTTGGAGAAGTGGGATGGCTAAAAATTTGAAAAGACTATGTTGGACTTTTTGAAAGAAAATGGTGGAGCAACTTGGAAAGCGCTGAGAGAGAACAAGAGTGGTTACTTTTCTCATAAAGTTAATGCATTTGAGTGTGTGACTAGTAAAAATTGCTGGCAGAGAAAAAGGTTACAGAAAGAAATCCCAGATTCTCTTGCATACTTTATACTATATAAAAAAAATTAGAGTGGTGGGATAGTAAATACATATAGATTTGTTTGGACAGTTATATGTTAGCATCGCCTTTCTGTAGAGTTACATAAAATAATTTCATTTGAAAACTATTATCAAAGGTTATGTTTCTGCATAGGTTTGTGTAGCAGTTGTCCCTGAACAGCAACCATGCATATGGTTATGCCAAGAGTACCAATAAGAGAGGAAGCTGTATGTCATTTTGGCATGACCAGCGTTTGTCGTCAGTACTTAAAGCAGCTGGGCCTTATATTAATCTATATAAAGGATTCATGCAGCATCTGTACCCTGGATAGATGCTGGAGGGACTATTGAAAGGACACAGTTAAATAGTCTCTTGAGAATACAGAGGTCTGGAATAGTGGAACATGTAAGACATCAGCCACTATTTTCTGTGTACATTCTGTGTGCATTTTCTAATGTATGCAGCCTCTTAAAAGTATAACAGAATGGTCATTTTATTATGCTCGCTGTCACAAGACTCAGGTCAACATCAAAATGTCTGTCCCTGCTTCTGAGGTTCTCCTAAAATTTACTAAGCAAAGTAACATCATACTATCCACTTGGAGTTTACACCTTTGACATTATTCAAGTGTAATATTCTCTAGGGACAATGTAACTTTTAAATCACAGCAATCCTTCCCTGATAGTAGTCTGGAATACTGTGGAACTAATCCTGAAAGGGTTTGTAATGGGCAAAAGTCCTGGTATCACTAGAATTTTAGTGCAGGCTACAGGATTTTCTACAAAACAAACAAACAAAAATATTATGATCTTGCATAGACAGCTAATTCTTAGCCAGAGAAGGGAGGTGCATAATTTGCTTTGGATTTTGCTTATTCTTTTTGTATTCTGGAGAACCTCAGTAACTGTGGTGTTGGGTACCAGACAATGAGTGAAAGTTGACAAGACAGAACATTCTTATTTGTAGGATATTTTTGATTGTATAAAACTTGCAAAAAACTACATTGTACTGCAGCTTAACTGGACCTACCATAGTACTATATTTTCTAAATAATTATATTGCTAATGTCTTAATGTTGCTGGTAACCTTTGTTTTTCTGAACAGAAAATATGGTGACATGGTTCTCACCATACCAACCATATGCATATGCACACATGTGTGCATTTGTATGCTGTGAACAGTCTACTGTAAATATGCATGTGCAGTACTCGTAAGTGTAACATAATGAAGAGGCATAAAAAGTTAATCTGAGTGTTTCCCAAATTTGAAACTAGGAATAGTGCAGGAAATCAGTATAGGCTTTTGATGAGCTAGAATTTTAAAGTATGTCTAGTATGTTTCTGTAAACTATTCCTGGAGGCCAGGGTGTGTTTTTGGAGGGGACCATTGTTCTGTATAATTGCTGAGAAGGAATGGTTTAGCTAAAGAGCTAGAGTTGAAAATTTTTGTCACAAATTTTTATTTTAGTCAATGCCTGTTAAATAGGCATCAATAGATTGGTAGTGATGACACCGTTGAATTAAGAGATGGAATCACTACACTAAGGTACGTTAATTGTCATCACAGTGACACTTTCAACCGGTTTTCAAACAATGGACCTTAGTGTAGTATTTGCATCACTGTTACCTATTCACCTGGTGAAATGGTGACTTTAGAAAGATCAGTTCAGAGCTATTGTCAAAGAGTTTTAAGTAAATAAAATTTAACTAGCACTGTCCATGCATTTAATTGTGGCTCTCCTTTTTGAAGGAAATGGAACTGAAATTGATCTTAGAAATGGCACAGCAGGATTTCGCAACTCTTTGGGTCTGATTGCAGCAATATAGCACTCCTTAGGCTGCCACAATAAATCACAAAAAGGAAGCTGGCAGGAAAGTTTCAGACTTGCTTACAATTTTCTCCCTCTGTATTTTTCTAGCAATGTATTAAAAAGCCTTTACACTTTTGATGGCATCATAGTTACAGTATTGTGATTAAAATAAGTATATGACATGCTAATTAACAGTACACCAGAATTGCATCATGACTTATGACTCATCTCTAAGAAACAATCATGAGAATTTGAATGAGATATAATTTATTTTTTCCTACTTGCTTGTGTTGGCAGGTAGATTTGGTTTCTTGGAATTTATTTTTTTTTTTTGTTAAGAGGGATTAGAAAAAATAGTTTACATCATAGAATCCTAGAGTAGCTTAAGTTGGTAGTTCTAGAACCTGCCACGGGTAGGGATACCTTCCACTAGAACAGGTTGCTCAAAGCCACATCCAGCCTGGCCTTGAACACTGCCAGGGATGGGGCATCCACAGCTTCTCTGTGCAGCCTGTTCCAATGTCTCGCTAACTTCATAGTAAAGAACTTCCTAATATCTAATCTAAATCTGCTCTCTGTCAGCTTAAAGCTGTTCCCCCTTTTCCTGTCACTTCATGAACTTGTAAAAAATCCCTCTCTAAATTCGTTGTATGCCTCCAGAATAGAATTCTTAATTATTTTATTTATAACTGCTGATTCTGTCACAAAAAAAGTTGACTATCATAAGCCACAGGTTGGTTTGTTCTCAGATGTTGCTAATGCCCTAGTGTTCTGGGGCTGCCCAAGCCTGCAAAGCTTCAACTTTTCTGTGACTTAGTGATCATCTTAATTTGAGGTGATTATGTCAGATTCTTGGGGTTTGTCCTGTGCACATATTTCTGTTTCTGTTGCAGCTGAAATGGAAATAATCCCAGGCTGCTAAATATTTATTTAATTTGAGGGACATGAGCAAATGATAAAAAGGCCTGGAGAGTCACACTGAACTACATGGTAAGAAGTCTGTATGAGATTCCTCCTTGTCCCTGTTGTAAAAATTTTAGGGAGGTGTTTCTGCGTCTAAAGTCAGTGCTAAGGGTTTAGATATGAGATATTAGAATCTAGACACTAATTGCCAGATTTGAGGAGATTCAGATTTTTGAGATTCAGTTTACCAAATACAGTTATTTGCCCAAAGCTCTTAGTGAATTTGTTGTCTCCCTCTTGCCTGCATTCTTTGATGCATTGTCTCATGCTTTTTTGCAAATCTAAGCTGACACTGCTCTTCATCATTATATATCTAAATACATTTTAATATTTGCCCTTACGTCTGCATGGTCAGATGGGAGTTAGAATGTTTGTCAGCAAGTTGTTGAAGAGAAAAGCTTCTACACCTGAAAAAGCTCTACTGAATTGCCAAGCATTCTGCCATAGGAGAGGCAAAAAATTTGGGTGGTGGTTTGTTGTGTTTTTTGGTTAGTTCGTTTAGTTTTTGTTTGTTTGGTTTGGGTTTTTTTTTATCCTTTTGATAGGTAGTGGCCAAACACAATCTAAACCTTTCAATAGCTAACTCTGTGTGAGATTGCTGTTATGGAAATTGTCTTTTGTAATAATAAACTATTTCTCTCAGGGAATCTTTTTGTAACTTAAACCATCCTGCCCGAAATGAAGAGTTTCTCCTGGCTGAGGGTGCCAGATTCAAGCACGTATGCAGCAGTCTTAGGAAACTTTTAAAAAGCCTTTTACTTGAACATATGTGGAAAAACAGCTTGTGACCTTCCCATCACAGTCACATACATCCTGAAAGAGCCATAAAAAAGTTTATGCGTAAGCTTGAGGTCCAGATATGAGAAGATGAGAGTTAGCACCAGACTTTAATTGGGAATTCATCCTGGCTACCAAAAACTGTTTGTATCTGATGGTGCTACAAAAAGACAATTTTTCTTAGGATTTGGTTAATTACTTGCTGTATATAACATTCCGTAATGTGGCTTTGCGAAACTAAGAGTTAGCATTTTTACCTTTTGAGTTAATTCATAGAACTAATTTCAAGTCCTCATTTTTTCACTCATGCAAAGTATGTGAGTATGATTCCTTATTCCTTATGGAACAGAACATTAAGTGTTGATACACTTGTTTTCATCTATTAATATTAGTAATTATCAACATTAACCCCATGTGTGTTTGGAAATAAAATAAAACTCAAGGCTTGTAAAAGGAAGACTGCATTTTTAACAATGAAGCTGCTCTTTCCATTCTGTATTGCTTCTGTTGCCCTTAAGATATTGGGGTGAAGAAATAAAGCAAATTCCATCAGCTAAAAATAACAAAGATAACAGAAACACATAAATCAAGTATAAATAATAACAACACGAGTGAACTGAGGACTTAAAACAATAGTTGTGGTCTCTAACAGCAGGAGTGGATAAAACCACAGTAATTAAATGCCCTTTAATGTTTTAAAATAATTTATTACTATTGTCTAAGTCAGTTTTTAAACAATGAAAACTTCTTACATGCATATGCGTGACATCTTTTTTGAGAATCACACCATTTACTTTGCATATATATTAAAGTAAATAAAAATGTATAGTTTGAGCCTTGCAGACTGTCACAGGATACTTTAACAAAGTAATTTATTTGATCAATCAACAGTGTACAAATGGCTGAATATTGTTATGAGAAAACCTAAGCTGTGATTTCCAATATTGCAGTGATTAAAATATGGTTTAACCACTATTTGCTTGTTTGTTTTAATATAGTTTACAATATCAAGGGAGTATCATCATTACTTATACTCTGAGGAATATAGCTTAAAAGCCTCATGAACACCAAAATATAACGCTATTTTAATGAAAAAAATTATGCTTTACAGTGGTCTATAAAATACTTGTAATACTGAAGTCTTTAAGTTGTACTTAGTGAGGCATTAATTGACATATACTAATTGAGTAATTACAAATGTGTTACTGGGGCATTCAAAACATTTATATGCTGGGAATGAATGTGGGTTGTTGTCATTTGAATTTTTTCCTTTTGTTTTACTTAAACTTATTTTCCAGTGAACTGAATATATTAGTGATGAATGTGCTGTGAAACTGTTTGTTTCCATGCTGGAAAAGTTTCATGGCTCCAGCAATTGCTAGCCATTTTACTGCACAGCATCTATCATTTTGTCAAAGTTTTAATGTTTTTTACTGAACCACCTAGGAAATAAAGAGGGAGAAAAGAATGACAAAACAGCCAAATTCTTTCATTTCATGCCAAAAAAATGACTGAAATTTATCCTTGTTTGCCATTGGAACAATTAATGTGACATTTTCCCAAATGCCATACTAAACTTGATTGTCAGTTGTTGAAATGTATGTTTATGTCAGGAGTGGTGCAATTGTGAATGTTTTTTTCATCAATGTCATTGAATCCTTAATCCACAACCTCTGAAACATAACAGAATTAGAAAGCCTTTTGGACCATTTGGCTGAAGTTGTGCCCTCACTGCAGTATCTCAGTTTGCTTGGAAACATGGCATGCCCAAATGAACTCGTCTGCAAAGAGAAGGATGAAGATGACTACCAGAGGTACAGGTTAGTGTTTCCACTTGTAAATGTGGTAAGGTGTGTGACTTTTGTTTTATTACTGGAAAAATACTGAACTGAAACCAAGTCAGAGTCTCAAACCAGATCTGCACTCTATTGTGAAAGCATTGTTTCATATTCTGCAATGAAACACCTGAAAATTTGAATAACACAAATGGTGAGATCACTCTCAGGAACCCCATTTCAAAAAAATATTTCAGTGCTGTACAGCTCATGTTTGAGTTGAGCAGGTGGGCATAGGATTTCCTGAATGTGAGTGCTCATAGGTGCCTACTTACAAGCCTGCCTTTCCAGAAGGCAACATTTAGCATATATAAAGGATGACAGTCAATAAAACAAACTATCATTGCACTCGGCCAGTTGCATTGTCTACTGGTAACATTGGATTATGGTGATGAGTTTTTTCTCTAGGCACTATTAAAGGCACTATTATTTCTAAGGCACTATTAAAGAACATAGAAGAAAGGACTCCTATGTGGTGCTGCTTTACTCAGAGTGGTTAGTGTTTAGATTAAAATAAGCCCCCCGAACTATCTCTATAATGCCATTTTAATGAGCTAGATTACACAAAAGGTCATCTGGAAATTAATATGGAAACCTGATAAATTACCATATGTCCAATTGATCCAACTGAAATTCTGCAAAAAATTACAAGGGTTATTTTTTAATAAATAAAATTACTTGTGCCTGATGACTGTAAGCATGGGTCCAAAATCTATGGGATATCTGCAGAAGTGACATGATTTTCTTATTTATAACTTAAAAAGCAAGTGATTGTTGAAAAAAAAAAAAAAAAAGAGAAAGGTAGTTGGAATTCTTTTTCCTTGCTCATGTCTGATACAGGGTTTCAGTCTCTGTGTGCTGGTACATTTCATGTCAGCTGAAAATGGCTGTCTGAGGCAAATCAGGGTGAAGCAGCACCAAGCAGCACTGGTCACCATGCTGCAACTTTGCAGGGCCTGAGCTTACTTTTTATCAGCAGATCACCTGTGGTATTCAGTTATATAGTAAATCACCAATTTTATCTTCATGTAATCCAAAATCTGCTGTAGGAGTTATTATAACACTATACAAAGTGACAAAGACTGAAAGGAGGTTTATTGGGAAATGGCTTGAATTCCGTGCACCAGTTTATTGCTTGGAAATACTGTAGGATGAAACAGCAGCACAGCTGTCTTGGGTGTGGATATACCTTTTTCTTTGTTCCAAATTTTTGAGCTGGATTTCTAGGTTAACTTTAACCTAAATACTTTCATCTTCTAATGATTCAACTTTTGAATTCAGTTTACCAGTTGAGTTTTGGTTTTCACCGCTTAGAGCAGCCTAGATTCAATAAAATATTTTCCCATTTCTTTCACACTTAAGTGGAAGGTATGCTACTATCCTGTTTGCAAGAGTCTGGAAGCGCTGTCTCTATGTAAATTTATGTGACATTTGCACTAGAGAATTGCTTAAAAAATGAATTATATTTCTGCAGTTTACTGTTTTTCACTTTAAGTATGCTTTCTGACAATATGTCTCCTATTAATCATTTAAGCAAAAGTAGTACATTAAAGGAACCATTCAGAGGCAGGAACCCATGGTTCATTTAGTGCTGTCTGAAAAAATTCCTTATTGATTGACATCCTCCGTGGTTATGTGATGTAATATTTATAGTATGTCACACAACCATACATCAAAACAAGAATGTCTGTTGTTTCATTTCAATGCAAAAATGTTGATTTCAGGGAGGTCAAGGTAGCTTTAGGTCACATCATGGCAAACCACTGTGTCAAAGTGTGAATTGATTGTATTCATGCATCTGTTTGAAACTGCAACATTGTTTCCATTTTCTGTCCCCTCAATTTTTTAACCCCTCTTTTTTTTTTTTTTTTTTTTTTTAATTTAACTAGGTTAATCAAAACTCTTTAAAGAAAGAAGAATGATCTTGCAATTAGTTGAATTATTTGTGGCTCTGCTATAATAATGAAATATTTCTGATCCTTTTCTCTAGTTATATGTGAAATGTGGTTTTAAGTCAACATTACACTCAAAAAACCACAAAATGTCTGTCTGTCTGTCTATCTGTCTCTTTATATAGAAGGAAATGTATTCACCTACATGGTGGAACTGATTAAAATCACTGCTAATTCTAGTCTGAATAACTAAATCAGAGTTTTGAATATATGCTCTGAAGCATCTAGGACAATTTTTTCTTCCTTCTCTCAAATCTGCAGATGTATCTCACAGATTTAACAGCAGTAAGCTCTCCTGAGTGAGAAATTATTTGTATTTTATCAAAGGAAGTGTTTCAAGTCTCAAAAGCAAACATCTGATACGGCCATTTTAATCTTTTTTTTTATGGTTTGAATTAACTTTTTTCCCTAAGATTTTTATTTTTCTGAGAAAATTTGTCACAAATAAAGCATCAAAAGATTGCCTTTCAGTAAACCCAAATTATATAAACATTTTGATTTACCGTAAAATTTTATTCTGAATAGGAACTTCTAATAAATTTTTGCAGTGACCGTTGGAACTGCATCTTCATTTTTTATTGAGCTTTAATTTCATTCCTATTGAGTTCAATTAGATTTCAGACTATTTAATTCCTCAGCCAGAAAGAGAAAGATGCTAGAAATCAAAGCTTTACTTAATCTTCTCCTTCCAACAAACTGAAAAGATATGTATAACCTTGAAAAAGTGTGGAAAATCAATTTTTTTTGCAAATCAAGGTCCAGTGATTTGCTGTGATATTAGCAACAGAGATGAAAAATAATATTGCATATTTTAAAAAAAATCAGATTTTCTTTAAAATATTTGGAAAACTAATGAAAAAACTATGCTTTTTGTGGAGAAGTTACAATCTGGTACCTCAGGTAATCCATTGTTATACCTTTTTTATCACTGTCAATAATAAAAATTTGCCCTAGTTTTTCATTATGAATAGATTTTATACAAAAATATTGTTGTTACTTTTTCTTGAAGTAGTTTTTCTTCCTAAGAAATATGCGAATGTGAGGGTTTTTTTCGTACCTGTTAATTCCTTTCTACCTTTCAAATGTGTGGAACAAATTGATGAAAAAGTTTCTGTTTGTTTCCGGAATTTTTGTTTGGACAGAAGAAAATGGAAAGTTCCTTTCTGTGGAATTTTTATAAGCAAAATTAGACTCATAGAATAGTTTAGGTTGGAAAGTGTCTTAAGATCATCTAGTTCCAGCCCCTCTGCCATGGGCAGGGGCTTCTCACACTAGAACATGTCACCCAAGGCTCTGTCCAACCTGGCCTTGAACTCTGCCAGGTATGGGCAACCTGTTCCAGTGCCTCACCACCCTCACAGTAAAGAGCTTCCTTATGTCTAACCTGAACTTGTCATTCACCATTCATTACAAGTCTCCAATTGGACACTGATCCATTGACCTTAACTCTCTATGTGCAGCCGTCCGGCCAATTATCCACTGGGTGGACCATCCGCCAAATTTATGTCTCAGAGACAATGATGTCGTGCGGGGCAGTGTCAAGAGCTTTGCACTTGCCAATGAAGGCTGAGGCAAAGTTGTCATTGAGAATCTCAGCCCTCTCCAAATCAAGGGTAGCGTGTTATTCTGTTTCCTTATGGAGAAAGCCTATGTTATCCTTAGCCTGTCTTTTGTTTGCAACGTACCTATAGAAGACTTTCCTGTTATCTTTGACATCTCTGGCAGGACTCCATCTAAGTGGGCCTTACCTTTCCTAACCTGGTCCCTAGCTTCTTCGACAAGTCCCTCTATTCTTCCCAGGCTGCCTGTCCTTGCTTCCACCTTCTGTAAGCTTCTTTTATCCTCCTGAGTTTTCTCAGCAGCTCCTTATCCATCCAAGGAGGCCTCCTGGCCTTCTTGCCCCATTTCCTTTTAGTCAGGATACAACACTCCTGAGCGTGGAGCACATGATCTTCGAATATCAACCAGCATTCTGGGCCCCCACTGCCTTCCTGGGCTTCATCCCATGGAACCTTACTGGGCAGACTCCTGCAGAGGCCAAAGTCTGCTCTTTTGAAGTCCAGGGCAGTGAGCTTGCTGTATGGCCTGCTCACTGCCCTTAGGATCTTGAACTCCATCATCTCATGATCACTGCAGCCAAGCATCTGCACTGCACTACCTTAAAACATCACATTTCCCAACAGCCCCTCCCTGTTGGTGAGTACCAGGTCAAGCACGGCACCTCTCCTTGTCAGCTCCTGTACTACTTGCAGGCTGAAGTTGTCTTCCACGCAATCAAGGAACCTCCTGTATTGCTTGTGCCAGGCCATACCATCCCTCAAAAAGACATTGGGGTAGTTGAAATCCCCTATGAGTACAAGGGCCTGTAAGCGTGAGGCTGTCCCTAGAGTGCTTCATCTACAGAGTCTTCCTGATCTGGTGATCTGTAGCAGACCCCCACAATAATGTCCCCCATCGCAGTTCCTCTGTTGACCCTAACACACAAACTCTCAGTTGGCGCATTGCCCATCCCCAGGCAGAATTCCGTATTCTCCAGCCTGTCATTGACATAAATAGCTATTCCCCCTGCCTTTCTGCCCTGCCTGTCTTTTCTGAAGACAACCAAACTTGTTTGGCTGTTTTTAAAACCTTTTGGTTCTTTCCATCACTGTAAAATGTCTTTAGTTTCTTTCTGTTAAAAAGATGCTGTAAGTTCTTACTTTCTATCTTCTTTTTTTAAGCTTTCTGTGTTTTGGAGACGATATTTTGTGAAGGGATATCTTGGGGGTGAGGCAGAGGAAAGAAGATATCAAAAATGTCATGGTGATAGGAAAGTTTTAAAAGCTCTTGGCTCAAACAGGAAGGAAGAAACACAGAAAAAGGAGCCTGCAAAACAGTGTGTCCTCTAAAATAACCTACTCTACAATCTCTGCTTTGAAGATTGTGTGAAAGGAAAGGTCATGACCTGGAGATCAAAGTAACAGAAGTCAACACAGTAATTGGTGGTTGCTTCTCTTGTACCCACACTTGGTCAGTCCTGTGGGTGTATTGTTTGTTTCGAAAACTTCAAACATGGTGTTACTGAACTGTGAAAAATCATCTGGGTCAGAATGTATTACAAAGCATTTGTGAATGCTGCAGGTGACCTCACCTATTTTCATTAAAGCGATATGATTGTGAAAGATGTATGCCAGTGTGTGAAGTTTTCAGTGCTTATTCATTCTTCTTTGCTCCTTATTGACATTTCCTGGAATGATGCATTCATTAAGTGCTGTTGACATGGAAACAAGGGCAAGTAGAAACAAATGCCTGAGTTTATTTTAAATTAGCTTGAAAGTACATGTACTAGATATGCTATCTTTGGCAGGGGGAGCAAATGGTGATAACCTTATGGAGTCCTCTTAAGGTTTAACAGCAAGAAGGGAAGTGCAGGCATTTTGTATGGATTAACTTTTCAAGCTAAATCAGCTATTCCTACCCCAGAGGTTTGATTCTGTGAAATGCTGGATTCTCTTACAGCATTTTCAGTTACATTTGTTTTGTTTTATTGTGGTTTTGTTTTGGTTTAACGTTTGTTTTGTTTGTTTTTTAATTGAGACAAAACCTACTAAGGTATTTTGAACAGTCTTGTGATTGAATTTGGATGATAATATAGCTACATAAATGCATATTCAAGAAGTAATAGGAGATTGGAAGTTCTCACTCATTGATGAAAATAATGCTAATATACTTGATCAATACCACGTATAATTGTTAAGGCTGTCTTTTAGCAAGAGGGATTAAAGTCTATGGTACTTCTGTGTAAGGTTTTTATGTACTTAAGGAGGTGCTTAGGGTATTCCTTTAAGTCTGTATGATCTATAAATCTATGCTACTTCACTGTTTTCATGAGGCCTTGTCTGTTCTACAGTACCTGGAAAAAACCCTGTGTCAAATAGCAACACAACTTCCATCTGAGATTAGAGAATGTAAGGGTTTATGAGCAAGGGCTATTATAATATTTTTGTTCAGCCAAATAATTTGAAGTCCATAATATCCCTGTCTGTCCATATTAACACAGTAAGTCAAGACATAACTATAATCATTGGTACATGTGTGAAGACACATTTTTCTAATTCATAGAAGTCTTTGCTACATTGAAGTAAAGCAGAAGATGATATAGGATTAGGAGGCAGTCTGGATTTCTCAGTGCTTTGAGAGACCCTCAGAATCATGTGCACTAAGGTTGCACAGAGGCTATGTGTTTGTCTGACATACCTCATGCCAACATCATATCCTCTGTTCTGGAAGATGTTGGTTTAAGTTTGTGACCTGGCTTCCTTAACTCTGTATTGAGGAAGTTTTGTTGCAGAAAGAAATTCTGCAGCCAGTTCTATGCTTTTGGTGGGGTAAGGGTAGGTGTAGGGAGTTAAACTTTTTGGTGGTGCAATATAACTTTGCCAGCTTCAGGTTATTTATTATTTCTAGTTCACAGTGACATAAGTGAGAGCATAATCAGCCCTTCAAAGTTTGAAATAAGTATATTATTTTTATGTTCTATGATTGTCAGAGAAAGGAAATGCAATAGCACAGAAATTAAAAAATGAAGGTAAACACTGGAACAAAGTGCATGTTGCAGTTATGATGCAGGTAAAGGTAGATGGTTTTTTCTGCATTCTTCTGGGCAAATATTTTTCAAACTTTTACTGCCAGATTATTCTCATGGTTTAAACTGAAATATTGATGTCTATGATACAGTTTTATATTCCAGTTTATGTTAATAAAAATACAAAATTAATGAGTATACAAAATCTATTTTTTACTATAATCTTTCACTAAAGGTGCAGAGAAAAAGTTTGTTTTCTCTAGAAAACTATTATATACAAATTTAGTATACTCTTCTTGTAGTAGAAGGAGAGAAAAAAACCCAAAACAAACAACCCCAAACATCTTTTTCCCAAGTAATTTATTGCCACTTACAAGATTTTCTTATAGTGTGGCTCATGGGTGATAACATCTTTCAGTATCAGGAGGCCAACAGTGTTCTTCAACTTGTCTGGCTTTCCAAGGGCGGTAATAAATGAATTGAGGCCCTTTAGATGCTATGATATTAAGTGATTTTTTTTGTTTGTTTGATTTGTTATGGTGTTCACATATCTAGAATAAAAGCTTCCTCGAAGTGTTTGATAACAGTAAGGATTAGTATGCCAAAACTCATTAAAACGGAAAGAATTTTTATGCCTGAACCTAAATGGCTACTGAAAAAAATAGGTCAGAATGAAATTACACAGTAGCTATTAAAGATAGGGAGTTGACCTAAAAGTTATTTACACTTCTGTGTTTTGAATCGGGACTGTCAAATTTCTTGCATATGTTTAAAGTAGATTTGTTTCTTTCTTCTGTGTGATCCTTTAAGGAACACTTACACATTCTTTTTGAGCCCTATTGCTTCACCTGTGAAACTCTCCTAGAAGAGTAAACCACAAATGGGTTTTGGGGTTGAGGGAATAGCTCAAGGACTATGTTTTAAGTGATGACTTTATGATGGTTACACAGTGAAGAACTAGAAACACACACAGGATATACCTGCAAGGTAACTGGTAGGTCTTAGTTTATATGTTTTTAAAACAGAATTAAGATGACAAGTCTGTGATTCATTAAAAGCTGTAGAGTGAGTCGGTATCAGAGACAGTATTTCTTTATGTAAAAACTAGAATCATGTATTGTTTAATAAATAGCAATAGCTGATCTCAAAGCTAACTTTGTTCTGTCCCTTTCTGAACTCTGACATGTTTCTTTAAAGGAAGGCTTTGCCCCATTGAGCTTTTGCCAGTGTCAATAGCAGCTAAATCCCAAACTCATTGCATTCCTTTGCAAATGCCCCCTGAAGCCTGTCCCTCTTTTCCAATACCTTGACAGGTCTGTGGAAAAACTGTTAAAATAGTACTAATCACATGCAACACTTACAAAATTGGTAAATGAATTGTTAATCTTCCTTGTCATTTTCACTTAACTAAGACTGAAATAACATGAAATGTGATATTCTCTGGTCTTTTTTCGATCTCTGAGTGTTCCTATTTTTGTCATGGGACTGTTGGCACTGGGAATTAAGGAAGGGGAGATGATTCTGGACCACAGATGCAACTTTACTCACATCATGCATTTCCTTAAACCATCATGAATTAGAAGATCAGTTTACAGCCAGTGATAAATAGAACTCTGAACAACTTCCTGTCTCTGTTTTTTCTCTGTCTCAGGAGGTCACCTTTATACTCATCATTGAAAACACTAACATTTTCTCACAGCACTGCAAAGATGTTAAACCCCAGTTACAACAGTTTCAGAGCACATGGAGCACTGCTAAGTTTCAAAACAATTAAAAATAAAAGGGGGAGGGGAAGCAGGGCTGAGCAGGGAGACCCTGACCATCAACCTCCAACCTAAAATAAACCTTTCTAAACTTATAATGTAGAATTTAGATGGGTTTTCTTCATTAAACAGTGTTCTGGTTTACAGGATTAAAACAGGTGCAGTGTGTCATGCAATTTATGGATCCTAGTACCTGCCATAAAGTATTTTATGATGGTTGCATTCTGTGTTATTAGTAGCTGTCTTTTTCTGCAGCCATTGGTGTTTGATAATAGTCTTAAACCACCCAAAATTACTTACCTGCAAGCAACATTCCATAGTCCCTGTTGACTGTTTGAATAAGTTTAGTGCCCTTTTGTTGTACTTTACCTTCAAAATAAACTGATTGAACCATCAATAGCTCCTGAAAGCTGACAGAGGCATGTCATCTGGTCTAACCCTCTGATAGCAGGTTATCTGTGGGAGTTAACCTCCCTGCATTGTTAACTGAAATGTTTTATGTACTATGCAACTTTAGGATACTGCTGTGATAACCTTAGTAACTAAGTCATACATCACAGTAAAGAGATTTTGTGCAACAAATAACCCTGGATTAAATTTACAAGGGTTGAATTGATATTGTAAAGTGTTCATTCCAGGGCTTTGGTAATCCTTTCCTGTGATTTTTTTATGGCAAACTTGCGTTTCAGTTAGATTGAAGCTGCATCTTCATATTTCTGGCTAAAATATACCCAGGAAACCCAATGCTTTTCTTCAGCAGTTTAATAAAAAAAAGTATCTTATTAGTTTTGTATAATATAAAAATCTTTTTATCCCACATTTAGTAAAAAGAATATGAATAAGTGGGATCGTATTCTGAATCGCCTTTTAAAAGAATTAATCACTGGTATAACTTTATTCTACTGGTGAGATAACCTTTATGGTTACTTACTTTGTAATATTTGCTGTCCTTGAGGAGTGAAAGTTAAAAGAAAATAAATAAATCGACTCCAAACCTATGACTTGTGATGTAGTTTGCTGTTTAGCTTACGTGGGTATGTTTTTTTGATTTTATTTTATAATTGGCAAGTACTAGTGCTAACTCTGTTTTTTGGAGTGCAGTCAAGATGGCTTAAAAATACAAAAATACATTTGTATAAAGGAATGCTATTATAATTTGAAGCTTTTTTGAAATGATTGAAGACTGACATTAGGGCTGTGATCCAAAGTCAGCATAGATGACAGTGCTGTCTTAGTCTGTTGTCATTTTTGTTGCAGCCTGCTTTTCAATGGCGTATTTCATTCCATCATTAAACATTTGCTGATTTTCTAATACCGATGTTTTCTTCACCTGAATATTCATCTTTTCTCACCCTACACTTAGTGGGTGTCTTTACTCATTTTTAGCTTCACTCTTCTTCACTCCTGACATATTGTTTCCTTCTGTACATGTCTTCATTTGAAAGAATCTGTTGTCATCAGAGCTTTTCTGCCAGCAGTGCAAGATGGATAGCTTCTTCTCCACTGAAAGATAAGGGCCAGCAAAATGACAGGGAGGACTGGAAGGGCAGCCAGGAAGGCTGGGAGGAGTCTAAGAATGTGTCAGTCTGGTAGATCTGTAGCTGTTGTTTAATAAATAGTCTTAGGACATATTCTGTTTTGTAAAGTGAGCCTCTTTTTCTTCTTTGAATATAATTGAAAGTCATAGGTTGAGAACTCATATTTAAGTTGTCTGAGCATTTCAATTCACTTTTTAACAATTCACCCCATGCAATGCTCCAGGCTTGGGGAAGAGTGGCTCGAAAGCTGCTCGGTGGAAAAGGACCTGGGGGTGCTAATTGATGACTGGCTGAACATGAGCCAGCTTGTACCCAGGCAGCCAAGAAGGGCAATGGCATCCTGGCCCGTTTCAGAAATAGTGTGGCCTGCAGGTCCAGGGCAGTGATCATCCTCCTGTCCTTGACACTAGTGAGGCTACAACTCGAATCCTGTGCTCAGTTCCGGGCACCTCACTACAAGAATGACATTGAGCTGCTGGAGTGGGTCCAGAGAAGGGCAACAAAGCTGGTGAAGGGTCTGGAGAATAAGTGTCATGAGGAATGGCTAAGGGAAATGGAGTTTAGTCTGGAAAAGAGAAGACCCAGGGGGGACCTTGTTGCTCTCTACAGCTACCTGAAAGGAAGTTGTAGTGAGGTGGTGGTCAGTCTCTTCTCTCAAGTAACAAGTGTTAGGACAAGAGGCAACGGCTTCAAGCTGCTCCAGGGGAGGTTTAGATTGGGTATCAGGGAAAATAATTCTTCACAGAGAGGGTGACGAGGTATTGTAACAGACTGCTGAGGGAAGGGGTAACATCATCTTCCCTGGAAGTGTTCACAAACCATGTAGATGAGTCCCTCAGTGACATGGTTTAGTGATGGACTTTGCTGTCCTTGAGTAATGGTTGGATTTAAAGTCTCTTCCAACCTAGTTGGATCTGTGATTCTGAAACATGTTACCACATGTTGTATTTGATAGTCTACTGGATCACATTTTATTGTTTTCTAATTTATGAAGCTGGTGCATCAGAGGAAAGGTTTACTTTCAGCATTAAATTTTGCTTGATTGTAGAAGCAGAGTCTTACGGTCTTTTCTACATGTTTATATGGTCTTGATAACAGTATTATAATATAACTTTTTCATCTTATAGCACATTTTTTATGTTTTGCTCTTTTTCAATATGTTATGCAGAATTTTCTGTTACTTTGATTTCTTCCTCCCAGTGCCAGAAGAGATTGGTATGGTTAGGAGGTTCTCTGACTGACTGGAGTTATATGCAAAGCAGCTAGGCATTGGGAACATTATCAATCACCTTTCTACCCCCTGCTAGTAAAAGTCTGGCACTTCCCTCACTTTGCAATGTCTGCTTCACATTTGGTTGACTAAAGGTAAATAACATGTACTTGAGGGGGTTGGATATTTTGATTTGCCATGGTTGTGTGCCTTACTTTGTTTCTGAACTGCCTTGTTCTTTTACAAGCAAGGAGCCAATGGTATTTTTTTGAGGCTAAAAAGATGCTGTACTTTGAGTAAAAAGGATAAATAGAATCATGGAGTATAGATGGGTCCTACCAAGAACTTTGAATTCTTAAAATTTTTTTAATAAAAATAGTCTCTCCCTGTGTGCTTCTGCGTTTAATCCTGAGCTGGTATCCATATGCTATAAGGACACCTTGTCTGTCTAGCAGGACCAAATTAGAATTCTCATTCCAAATGATGCCTGTGTCAAAATGTAGTCCTGGAAAGCAGAGACCAGGAATAACTCTCTATGCTTTGTCTTGACAAATTCTGTCTTAATATTAAGATTTTGAACACTTACATACACTTCTTTCAGGACAAACAATGGTGGTACAGTGTTTATAGTGGAAGACAAATTATATTCCTCCCTGATTTTCTGTTCACATTTCTAATGTTGTTGATCATTGTGTTTTCAGGACAACATCCATGCCTGCAGTGATAATTTTTTTAATCTGTTTGATCCACCCATTATTAAATTGTTGGTCTTACAACAAGTTCTGTTTGAGGGAGTAAAGTAAGTATTGCAACTTTTTACATAAACTATGTTGGATGAAAAAGGTGAACAGAGAGAGGAAACAAAGACTGTTTATTGCTGTTATTTTTTAGTAATTTAATTTGTGATTATGTCTTTGTGTATCAGTGGATTTTAACTGTGTGCATTTTGCTGTCTGTTAGATATTTTGTCCTGCACAAATTGACAAATCTGAAATTTCTTGATGCTCGGAAAGTAACCAGGAGAGAGAGAGAGGAAGCCTTAGTAAGAGGTGCCTTCATGAAAGTGGTTAAGCCCAAGGATGCTAAGGTAGGAGAGTTAATAGAAGTAACAACAATGTTATTCATTAACACTGTTTTAAAATAACTCCAAAAGCTTGGCTGTGTCTTTCACTTAAAGTAACAGACAAAATCTTTCAAATGAAAGAACTGGTAAATGTGGTCAGGTGAGGGACCTTAGTAATTTTTCTGTGTTTTGATATCAAACTTTACTGTTACATCTGGTTAATGGACTGTGGTTATGTTATCAAATTTCTGTTTTCAACCTCTGTTTCATATAACAAAGTAACTAATATGTGTCACTGAGCTTAAAAGGATATTTTTACCCTGTCTAAAAAAATGTAACTATGTGATACGCTTTTGGGAAAGAATGCAATTTTTCTGACAAGTTGTCCCCTGCCTTGTATGTTAAACACAAATGTCTATTGCAGAGCTCACACCTATAGTGTTTATCGGCTTTTAGTGGACCAGCTGATTCTAATTTTCAGTGATGTTTCTTAACATGGTCTCTTGCTAATAAGCATTGACAGCATCAGAGAGATATTTTCAGTAATCTGTGCTTTTGATACTACTTCAACCCTGGGCATACTGCATACGGCTGATGCAAAGAGAATGCTATGTGAATTTTCCGCTTTTTCCAATGCTGATCAATACATGATAAAAGCAATGTGAGCTGCAGAGTTTTTTAGTGCTGCAGATCTTTCCTAAAACTTTACTCAAGTTTTCAGTCTACTTGCTTTCTGTTTGCTGTTTTGTTCTCTAAAATGCAGCATCAATAATTTATTGCAGATTTCCAATAATGCTGAATGACATTATGGCAGTTATGGAAATGCACTGTTTGGAAGCATAGCAGTGTTGCTAGATAAGTGCATTATCATGAATACAATTGTAGTGCATAACAAATTAATTCAGGCTGATTCATTTATAACTACTAAAATGTTAAGAGTTCTGATACTTGCATAGCTTTGATACATCGTTTACCACTGCCTTTACTTATTTCAGCTTCATATATGTAATAAATGAAATAATTTATTTCTAATCTGTTGTGAATATCTTATTCACAGCAAGCCATCTTTGCTGAATCTGGCCAAATGCAACAGCAGAAATGTGTTAGATGTAGCATACATGCATTGTCTTCTTTTAGAATACTTACCTAATTGGATTTTGGATCTGGTGAAGGTTGTTTTTTTTATTTTATTTTATTAGCAATTAGATTATTTCATGTCAGAGTCAGCTCTTTGAATTTTGACCAACTTAATAGTGTTAGAGAAAAAAGAATGTTTCTGTTTCTTAAATTTGAAGTTTCTTTTCTAGATGAAACCAGTCAATAGCTAAGGGTAATTTACTTCACAAATGTGAGGATACCGTCTTTATCTTTTATATCTGTAATTGAACCTTTTGTACAGTTTTGAATTATTTACCCACTAAGTTTTATGATAAAGCATACATT
This sequence comes from Psilopsiagon aymara, assembly GCA_024733675.1. NCBI lineage: Eukaryota > Metazoa > Chordata > Aves > Psittaciformes > Psittacidae > Psilopsiagon > Psilopsiagon aymara. The sequence continues at coordinate 4,854 of JANRGW010024656.1, read as the reverse complement.
TATTTCAGCAAAATTGCAGAAGGCTCAAATTTACTGTTGTTATTGACACACTAACGTTTTTTGGTTTTATTCTTTACAAATGGTTTGGTACAAATTGCTGATGGTAAAATCATTGTAAATGCTTTTGATGGAATGAATTAATGTTTTTCAAGGTGCTACGAAATTACCCTTATCATACAATATTATATACATATTACAGAGGTGGCTAATTTAATATAAATATTAAATTGATGCAGAGCTGATATTATAAACCTCTTAAAATTGTTTTGAATTTGTGCTTGTTTCCTAGGATATTCATGCTTTTAGTACACGTGCATACAAACTCTTTTATGCCTAAGGAACACTCATAGAGTCCTCTCTGCATGTATGTTTTTAGATGCAGATATGTATACATAAGTTATTTATACTCAAAGACAAAGCAGCATTCCTCATATATCACAAAGATGGTGTCCACAATAAATGTACTTTCAAATTCTATCATATGTTTCATTTTGAATACATGATATTTTTTATTCTTCAGCCATCAGGTTTTCTGAATCTTGTGCGCTCTGTTCGTCAGTTCCTCTCCCATATGTTTGTTGATATTTTTGACCAGCTTCAGCAAAATTTAACAGATAGCTAGTGGTAATATATTCCAAGCTTTCTTAAACAAGTTAAAGGAGAATGCACCTTAATCCAAACTAAGAGGAAAGCTGCAGCATATCCTGTATTGTTTATCCGGAAAACTCCCAAAAAAGTTGACCTAGTGGTACTAGACCCTTCTGATAGTGAACTTCCTAAGAATGTTTTCTTTCTTTCCCCCAATGTAGTGTCACTGTGTCAGCCTCTGCTTGCCAATAGAGTTGGAGCGGTTAGTATTTATGCTGGTGGATGCCAAATGGAAATGTTGTTCTGCCAGATGTAGTAATAACAGTAACCCTATCAGTTACTTTTTCACAAAAAACCAAAAACAAACCAAACAAGCAAACACACAAGCAGCTCTCCCCCTTCCCCCCCCGCAAAACCAGAAAATCTTAGGTTGGTGGGTTTTTTTCCCCCCATTATGGTAAGTAGGAGATGGTATGGCTTATTCAGCATAAAAAGCACTGATGATCTAAAGAGACTGTGATGTGGTGAGTTGTTTTCATTTTAGTCTTGACATGAAATACTTCGGAAAGCAAAATACCCCACCAAGAAAAAATACACAAAATGAGAATAAAAGCAAGAAATTTCCATCTGACTAGCTTGTGTTTACTTAAATGCAGAAGTATCTAGCAATCACCAGTCATCACTAAGTCATAAATATTTTATTTTGTATAAATTTTTCTACTTTCATTTTTCCCTATTTGTTCCTTTTTTCTTTTTTTTTTTTTTTTTTTTTTTTTTTTAAGAAGAACAGAGTACTTTCTTGTGCTTTGCTTCATTTCATCCTTTGTTTAAAATGCATCTGTTTGTGATATGACTGTCTTATGGAAAGATGCAGCCATTTATTAGAAAACAGTTTAATGTTACAATGCAGTGTTCCGTCTCACTATGTAAGTGAGCTAAACTTCATTATTCTGTGATGTTTATGTTTTATTTTGTCAAAATATTGAACATTGTATCATGCCTGATTTTAATAAAGATTGGGTAAGCCTGGCTGGATAACAGGCACTAAGCCAGATGAGGCAGCCTTGTTTAATGACCAGACCATGACCTCATTTCACTGGCATAGTGTAGATCAAAGTAGAAGATGCCTGTCCAGTGTGAAGTGTGTTTCTGGGCATGACAGCACTTCACATCAGAAAGACAGCTCAAGAATACAGCAGTCAAAATTGCTTAATTATGTCCCAGCTTTGTAATTATTCATCCCTGCTTCTACAAAGAGTACAGTTGTCATTTCTTGACATAATTATTTAAAACTGTACCCTTTTTTGCTTTACAGGTATATAAATTGTGCTTCCAATTACTTCATCTTTAAAACTTATAGATGTAAGCCAGAATGTGATTTGAGAATACATTTTAAGACTCCATATTTTTACATATCATATGATATAAATAGCCAAAATGAAATTATAATATATCAAAGCACATAATATTTTCATATTTTATCAGTCTATTTTCATGATCATTTAATCTACATGATAAAATGTGGATATTTCCATTATATCTAAAGTGTGTTGCTATGAATACACACTGCAGTGTCTAAATATTGCTTTACATGGGTCAGTGCACTTCCTTTTATAAGATATGTATATTTCCCAGTATTTTGCAACTCTTCTACCCAGCAACTATTTTTTAAGCTTAATGCATTTTTTAAGGTCAGCATTTTTATTGATTTATATTGGCGGAAGCAAGCAGCGTACATTTGATCACATGTAGTACTCTTGCATCTTACAGAACCTAGATATCAGCAGGTATGCTTCTAAGTATATGACTTAATATTATGTGGAGTCATTCTGATTTCACGCAAATTTACCATCTTGTTCACTGGGTATAAAGGAAACTGTATAACAAAAGATGGCAGTATAGGTATTTTGAATTTTTTTTTACCCTTAGATGCATTATTTCATCAAAAGTTATAATTATGAAACATGACATAGCATTTATTCTCTAAGGAACTAAGATGGAGAAGCTTAACCAGAAAGCTAAGTCTAATATCTGTGTTTGATGTAATAAGTGTATGTGATTCTTGCTCACACTGATACATGGAGTGATCTTAGTACTTTTTGTCCTGAACTGTTTAACAAAAATCATATTTTTCTTCAATAGATATATCCTATTTGCTTCCAAGAATTTAGGCAAGGCATTTTTGCTAATCCGTCTCATGGACCCCTTTTTTCCCCCTCCGTAAATTAGGAAAATGGGCTCTAGTTTTAAAAAGTAAATACGTTGATCAGAGATAAACCTTTGGAGAACATCTGCATTGCTCAGTTGTTTGGGGTTTTTTTTCCGTTTTTCAGCACTGTTGTGCAGAGATTTTGACTCATGAACATACATCATTTGGAGTAGAGAGAGAGCAAAGAGCTTTTAAAGTATAAAGAATCATCAGGTCAATGAGCTGCTAGCTAGTAAGATATGAGATCTATATAACAGGATTTCTTATTGACCAGATATCGAGGTTTCACATACTAAAACAGAACTACATCATGAATTTAAAACTCCAACTTAGAGTATGATACAGTAAATAATTTGACTTCAAAGACATTGTAGCAGTCATGCTGATGTTCGGCAAATGAAGTTTCCTTTTTGCTCTTCGGAAAGTTTAATATTTTAAGCAGGAGTCCATAACATGATTGGCTTATAATGCCTTAATGACCCATCAAAAAGAGGAATAAAAAACAATTAAAAAAAAAATCCAGAATTTATACTTATATCTGTGAACACTTTGATGGGTTAAAACATTGCTGAGTAGGATCCATCAGATACAAGACTGGTGCTTGCTAGACCTAAGTTGGTAAAGTTAAGTTCAGTCATTTAAAATTTTTTGTTTTTAAAATCCCATCATCTAAAGCAAATCCCTTGATCCAAAACAAATGTAACCAAACATATCTATGTAAAAACTTTATGAAATAATTGTGAGTGAATAACATTTGCATATTTTTTCCTAAAATGATGGATTTTACTTGTCTAAAACTGAGGTGTGACATCTTGAAGTAAGCCTTTTTTTGGCCTGCAGGGAATAAGTGAAATGATTAATGTGGTGGAATAATAAATAAGCATTGTGAAATTCCAATGTCAAGAAGTGATCAAGGTCTTGTAGAGCTGAGAGATGGTCTTATGTCTTTCACTCTGTTTTCTGATTCCTTATGGTATACTGATCCACATTTAAATTTTTTAAGTTTAATTTGGAAGCTTAGATTTTTATATGTTTCTATTATTCAGTTGGTTGTAAAGAAGATCAGGAGAAACTTTTGAATACGACCTAATCCTTGAAATACTAAATAGTACTTTTCACCTTTCTGTCTCTGAGAATATCTCTATGTCCTCTGGATAGTAGCATTGCAGTAAGAGCAACAGTATGCATATGTGTGCATGAACTCACCACAAAGCATGGTGAATCCAGAAATGGAATTTGAGCTGTTACATTAATAACTACCTTGTTCAGAAAACTTTACAAAGCTGTCCTCAGTTTTTGTAGCAACAAAAAATCAATTGCCAAAATATGAATATATCTTGATTTAGTGTTGAGAGGTCAAATCTGCTATCACAACTCATGGTGCTTGTAGGGTAAATTAGTAATGTGAAATTTTAAGAAATGGGAAATCTAATTATTGTAGCTGTGCAAGTGATAAGGGGCTTAAGGGTGTGACTGAAAAGGTATATACTAGACTAAGAAGCAGGGAGCTGCTAGTTTATCAAACAGTAATGGAATTTTATAGAACTCCACAGAAGAACCTGTGAGACACTGTGACAAAAGAGCCTTGGGTGATATGATTTAGTAGGAGGTGTCCCTGCCCATGGTAGGGGTGTTGGAACTAGATGATCTTAAGGTCCTTTCCAACCCCAACTATTCTATGATTCTATATGTAGACCTGTGAACACACAGTTACAGTATATAACGATATAGGTGAACAAGCAGTGCTCACCTGTAGTTTGGACCTTGCCTACCATAATCTTTCGATGAAATAATTCATTAATTAGCATTATTGTGATGCCTTCTTTTAGTTATATATCAAATTAAATGTGCTTACGTAGAAAAGCCATAAATTCCTTTCTTTGTTTCAAAGTTATTGTGGGATAGATCCCACTGTCTTTGCCTATAGAATCATAGAATAGTTAGGGTTGGAAAGGACCTTAAGATCATCTAGTTCCAACACCTCTGCCATGGGCAGGGACACCTCACACTAAACCATGCCACCCAAGGCTCTGTCCAACCTGGCCTTGAACACCGCC
>JANRGW010024654.1:5055-16147 GCA_024733675.1 Psilopsiagon aymara | reverse complement strand
TCTCAACCTGTGGGAGTTGCATTCTTTTGATTCTCCTTCCCATCTCTCCAGGAGCAGAGGGAAGAAAAAGGGGGAAGAGAGTGAACAAACTGCATGGCTGATTTATGGCCTAAACCACGACATATGTATTTAGGATAACTAAATCTAGAATTTGCGTTTGTATACATTGCCTTAATTACTTCCACAAAGTGCAACTGTAGTGAGAGTGCTTTTGTTTGTGTATTGTCCATATAAATAGGTCATGCCAGTGTGCTGTTCCTCAGCACAGACACAGCTGCTGCGCAAATACTAAAGAGAAGTTAAGGGAGTTTATTTCTGAAGCCAGAGACACTGATCCCACAGTGACACTAATTTATTAAATTGACATGATGTCTCTGTCTTCAGTGCATGACATGCATGTCTATATGGATGAGTGCAGTCAAATTGGGTGTCCAGCCTTCCCTTGTTTAGAGATAGCTGGATGCAAGTCAGCTCTGACGTGGATGCTGTAGCTGATAGCACTTCACTCATGACATGCCTTGACCCATCTCTGTAGGCACACGTTGAGTAACTGAATGATGTTGTTCCCCTGGAAGACTGTAGGTGCAAAAGTTTGGCAGCTTGTCTCTTTCATTGTCCACAGTATTCTGTTCAGCTCAAATAGCAGAGTAGTGTTCTAATTTGCCCCAAAACAATTGGTCAGTGACAGCTGCCTGCATCTCTGGTTTTATTACAAAGGAACAGACTGTAGGAGTCAAAATCATGGTTTAGCATTCTAGCATACTGGAAGCTGGAATAAAAGAGAAATTCCTTGGTAAAAAAGAAATACAATTTAAATTTGGTGTTCTCAGACTTTTGAGTGAGTAAAGATCTGGTCTGAACAGCTGGGTCCGATGGGACTTGAATTCTATCTACAACCTGTCCATTTTTGAAAATAAAATTATTCGAGTTCTTTGAAGTTTTCACATATCAAAAAGCTATTTTGCTCCATTTTGGAGTATGAGCTAATTAAGTTCAGTTTTAGTTAAATTTAATTTTGATTGAAATAGACAAATTACATATTCAAAAAGATTTTTATTTAGTAAAACCCAATTATTATGAGTGAAAGGAATATGGGGCAATGATTCATTGCATCTACTGCTAGACAAAAATCTCATCATACTGTTTAATGTAAAAATCACTCTCTCCTGCCTAGTTGGGACATGAAAAAGCCAATGCACCATTTAGAGCACATCAGAAGCAAAAAGCCAAAATAGCTCAGAAGCTCTAAAAGAGAGAAGAAACTATTTTAGTTGAAGAAATAATTTATATAGTTGTATATCATCACATGGAACCTGCAAAGCTTATAAAATTCAAATGTTTTAAATTCTAAATTAGCAAAAGGTACAATTCAGGTTGATTGTTTCTTGCAGAGAATTTTCCAGGCTGTTTTCTGACATGCTAAATATAAAATACACCATGTGAGAAATGTTTGATTCATTCTGAATCCTGTGATGAATGTTCACCAGGAACCATTGACCACTGCCTCATCTCAAGTAGAATCAAATTGGAGATATCCTAGAGAAAGCACAGATAGACCTCTCAAGTCCAGTGTTTAATCTAAGTTCCTTGTACACCTTTAATCTTGCCTGAACAGATAAAGCAAACTTGTTTTTGCAGCTTGGTGAGAAATGATCACTGTCACTGTGCAGTGAGTCTGTAGCTGTGAAAATGTAATTGTTGGTAAACAAGGACTGTGGATTGACAGGAAATTTGCTTACCTTTTTTGTTTTGGGCTTTTTAATACTTTTTTTGGTTGGTGTTTTTTTCTTGTTGTGGGTATTTTTTTTTTTTAAATCTATTTTTTCATTCAAACTCCCTTCCGTCCTCTCCCTTTTTTTCATTCAAAAGAATGGAAGAAACCCATTCCAGCCCTGACTTTGTGTTCAAAGGGCAGGAGGATCTTGTCTCTTGAAAATAGTCTTCGGAAATCTGTTTCTTTCCCTGTGTCTTTTTTGCAATAGGATTTTCAGATAGAAGTCGAATGTCTGCTGTTGAATGCCAGAACACAACAGATGAAAGGTCAGGTGCAAATGTCCATAAACGTATCTTTTTTGTAGACTGTGTGTCCAGGAAATGCATACATAATCTTAAGGTATTAAGAATATTGCAGAGTACAAAGGTAATTAGATTGAAATCCCTAATTGAATGAAAAACCTGTGCTACGAGGTTTAAAATACATTTTGTGTGAAATTTTAACAAGAGTGATAAACAAAAGAAACATCAAAACGTGTGATGCTTCAGCAGAAATGTGACCTGGTGTTCAAACTAATATTAACTGTTCAAAGTTATTCACATTTCCTTATGTATTTCTTGTTCTTTTGAAAAACTTCTGGGTTTATTACTGGCTACTGCTCATATTTCATTCTTTTTTGAAGCCTCTTTGTCTTTCTTCCAAAGAAACTAAAACACAGGAATTTCAATTTAAAAGGTAAAGACAGTATTTGTTGCCTTTTAACTATAGCTTTTAATTCTAAATTGTTGCTGAGAAATTAATTGGAAAAAGCCAGGAAGGTATTCTTCATGATGTTATTGCAGGGTATAGTTTTCAATCTGTTTACTAGAGAGACAGCAACACATTCAAGTTCTGTCCACATGTAAGATAGCATGCACTGGGGCGTAATGATAAGCAGATGGCATTACTACCTACATTATTTTGCAAATGTGTTTATTTTATGTTGTGTCAATGTGTGGAACTTTGTGTGCTTTCCCAATGAAAGGCATAGGTATTGATAGCAACTGGTGAGAGAGCTGGTGGTGATAAGTAAACAGAGAATAGTTATTTGAATGTAGATGGTCTTTAAAAACAACACAGCCACAGCCACAGCAGTCACTAAAAAAAGATAGAACAAAACAGAACAAATACTAGTTAAATATTCCAGGAAATGGAGGGAAGATGAAATTGGGTGTTGGTTTTGTCATTAAAGATGTTGTTTCTGAAAGCCCTTATATGAATATGCCATTCAGAAAATCTGAAGCTTCTAACTTTTATTACCAATAACACTGCCTAATTTACCAACACCATCTGCCTGACAATTATTGCTGGAAGTAGTGCATCCAAGGCAGATTATTTAAGAGAATGACAATGTAGGATATGAGTGCACTGTGAGATGGAGTGTGATAGGGAGATTCCCCGGTTAGCAGACCTAGGTTGCATATTTTGCATACACATATGCAGGTGTGCATAGGTACACAGTAAGTCTCTATGTGGAGAGACAAAAAATTTTGCATAATAGTATAATCTCAGTTATAAAATAGTGTGGGACTTACACTACTACATTTTAATTAAGCTTTGCAAAGTTAGTAAGCATTTACCTCTCAAGTCTTAAATAAAGCTCTGAGTTGAAAAAAATAAAGTGAACTATTTAGAATATTATTTAAATCATTTTTTTTGAAAAGACATCTTGGTGTGAACTTGGAGTCACATTTCCTTTAGATATGAGTCCTTATTGCTTTTTGTACTTAGAGCTAGACTGACTTTTTCAGAGTCACCTGTACTTTGAAAGAGATAGTGCAAAAGAGTCTTACATCTGTTGCAAGTCCCAAAGGCGTTCAGCCTCCAAAGGCGCAAATGACCATATGCAACAGTGGCAATAGTATTTGCTGGAAGATGGCAGCACGTCCTCCCTCTAGCACTGGCTCAAAACAGCTGGTGTGGAAAAGGATGGGCAATGTACACAAGTCAGACTGTTCCCTGATGTGCTGTAGAGCACAGCTAGCTGCTTTTCTTTCTTCTTATCTCAGCGATGAAGAACAGAGTGTTAAGTTAGGGCAGACTGCAATGGCAACTTCAGGCATGGCGAATTCACCACAACTGCTGGTTGGAAGGACAGAGCTGAGAAGCTACTGTATGGTACATACTGCTGTGTTACAGAAGAGGATATAATCAGAGGAGAACCACCATGCTTTTGGGAACTGACGCTTATGGAGTGAATGGAAAATCTGTGTATCCAATCAGAGGAATGATAAAATTATTTTGGAATAAGTTGTGGGAAATGTGTTGCTTTGTAAACTCTTCTGATAAAAACAAACCCAATAGGAATAATAGTAATAATTTAAAAAATTATAATAACACATACATGCTTAATTCATTTATAGTATCATGTTTTGGAAACAGTTCCCAGGGATTCTACCACTCAGATGTGATAGCCTGATAAGAAGGATCACCAAAGTAATTCAGTATTCTCATTTATTTTTATCATAGTAACAGCAAGAGATCTGAGAACACAGAGCAGTTACTCAAGTAATGCAGTGTAGAATGCAGCCCTTGCACTAAAGATTTTCCAGTCAAAGCAGGTGAAACAGTCAAAAGGCAGGAGAAGGAAAGCACTTTCACTTTCATTTCGTGCATTAGAAACAGAACCTCTGCCCCAAACCTGGGATTTCCTGATGTCTGGAGTTTGGACTGTGGCCTGGAAGGACACCTAAGCATGCGCTCAGAGTTGTACAGGAAGCTCTCTAGCACCAAAACCAATAGGAACTGCACCTCAAAACACTGGAACCTTTGTTCCCATGAGTTGATCAAGGAAGCAAAGGGCCAAGTTAGCAGTTAAACTAGGACCTACCAAATAATTCAGCCACAAGATCAACTTCTCCTAAAACCCAGTCTCCTCTATAGGATTCAGCTAAATAGTTGTGACTATTTTACAGGCTTACGAAATATGGGAGCACGAGATTAGCTGCACTGAGTACTCTTATCTGATTAGCAGTGTCAGCATAGACATCAGCAAAAAAAAAAAACATTTCACCCTTCATGCTGACCTGCTGCTCAAAGAGAGACTTTTAGCTGGGCCAGCTAGCGTGAAACTAGCTTGGCTCTGTCTGCAGAACACATTTGCCACAGAATCAGCAAGCAGACTATAAGATCTGAAAAGCAATATCATAGTCAGAAAAGTTGTGCTAAGAAGAGATACTAGCAAAGGTCCTTAGGAAACTTGCAATCTTTCATACATCCTAAACTTACGTGAAGTACTGTTTATGTCTATGCCTATATCTATGTCTATGTCTATGTCTATGTGAACTGAAATATTACAATTATAAGAATGCTGTAGCAGAATGTAGAGAGAGCATTTTTCTTTATTTTGGGAACATTTTTTTTGTTTCTTTGAATAGGTGGACTGCTTAATTGTACAGAAGCAACAATGTAAAGCCAAAAGACTGTCCTAAAAAATCAAAGTTCCTTTTAAAGATCAACTTCAATGTGTTATAAATTTGAAGTACTCTATTTTCACTAGTGCAGTTTACACTAACCTAAACATTGATGTTGTGGTCAATAGCTCAATGTCCAGCTGGAGGCCAGTAGCGAGTGGTGTCCCTCAGGGATCAGTGTTGGGACCAGTCTTGTTCAACATCTTTGTCAGTGACAGGGACAGTGGGATTGAGTACGCCCTCAGCAAGTTTGCTGATGACACCAAGCTGGGTGGTTCAGTTGATACACTGGAGGGAAAGAATGACATCCAAAGAGGACCTTGACAAACTTGTGAGGTGGGCTGATGCCAACCTGACAAAGTGTAACCGTGCCAAGTGCAAGGTCCTACACCTGGGTTGGAGCAATCCCAGGCACAGCTCCAGGTTGGGCAGAGAAGAGATTGAGAGCAGCCCTGTGGAGAAGGACTTGGGGGTATTGGTGGATGAGAAAATGAACATGAGCAGGCAGTGTGCTCTTGCAGCCCAGAAAACCAACCATATCCTGGGCTGCATCAAAAGGAGTGTGACCAAGCAGGTCGAAGGTGGTGATCCTGCCCCTCTACTCTGCTTTCGTGAGACCTCACTTTGAGGATTGTGTGCAGTTCTGGTGTCCTCAACATAAAAAGGACACACAACTGTTGGAGCAAGTCCAGAGAAGGGTCAGGAGGATGATCAGGGGACTGGAGCACCTCCCGTATGACGATAGGATGAGAAAGTTGGGTCTGTTCAGCCTGGAGAAGACTGCGTGGTGACCTCATAGCAGCCTTCCAGTATCTGAAGAGGGCCTGTAGGGATGGTGGGGAGGGACTCTTCATTAGGGACTGTAGTGACAGGGCAAGGAGTAATGGGCTCAAACTTAAACAGGGGAAGTTTAGGTTGGATATGAGGAAGAAATTCTTTGCTGTAAGGGTGGTGAGGCACTGGAATGGGTCGCCCAGGGAAGTTGTGAATGCTCCATCTGTGGTGGTGTTCAAGGTCAGATTGGACATAGCCTTGGGTGGCATGGTTTAGTGGGAGGTGTCCCTGCCCATGCCAGGGGGGCTGGAAACAGATGATCTTAAGGTCCTTTCCAACCCTAACTATTCTATGATTCTATGATTCCATATTATATTGAGCCTGAAATCAATGAAGGTGCTTCACTGTAAACAAGGGTACAACCTGCCCCAGTGATCACAATTTTTTTTTTTTTTTTTAATCTGGAATGTAAACTGAAGCCTTTGTGAAAATCTTCTCCTCATAAAGCTACAAATGCAGTACATCTGTTTCTCTCACCAGCTTACATGAGCCCTGAGTGGCAAAATATTAGCTAACAAATAAACAGGATTTTTTTTTAACTCATGCTCCTCTTCCATGCAATCAGAAAGCTAATACTATTTTTAAGTAATTGATATCTAGCTATTGATGTACAATATGTGATAGTGAATAAAATTAAACCAGAATATATTAATTCTGTTACGTATCTACGTATGTAAATCTATTAAGTAGATGTCTATGTAACCTATGAAATGATAATATATCTTTTGTCATACAATTCAGAAAATGTATTGATAATGGCTTTGAATGTAACTGCATGTATGATGGAATGTATAATAGTAAGTGAGAAGAACAGAGCAATCCACATAGTCCCAAACAACACCATTATTTTTTATTCTTAGAATTTTCTTTCCCTTGTCATGCCATGGTGATACGCAAAAATTCCTTAGTTACCTGTAGGGGATTTTTTTTCAGCAATTCTCTTGACTTTCAGAGGATCAAGGTTGTATCCATATGTTCTTGAAATTTTCACTGCAGTGGTTTTTGCAGTTGCATGTTAGAAATGATTTGAAATGGGTTTTGTAGGAACTTGTGGGTTAAAACTGGATGGAAGACTATAAACAAAAGATTATGATAGTGACTAAGGGAAAAATATCTAGTAGGGTAATGAAGGGTGCAGTTTCAGGATTGTTCCTATTTAACATCTTCATTAGCAATCTGGAAGGAAGAATAAACAGCAAGTTAATGAAATGCACAAATGATACTAAATTAGAAAGAGTCACAAATTGTAGTAAGGACAGAAGCATAATGCAAATGCCCTAGGAGGAATGTGGGCAGAAAATAACAAAACAAGACACTACTCAGAAAAAAAGGCATGCTAATGCGTTAAAGCTAGAGTAGATTGAATCAATGTGAGGGAAAATCCAGAGCAGTAGTAGTACTGGAAGAGGGTTAGTGAGCAATGTTAGGTAAGTGTTGCAATGTGATATGCTGGCAATAAAAGACAATATACACTGGTCCATATATGTATAGGCATAAAGGCATGGATCTAAGAGGCCATAGTTCCTCTAAATGGCTCTCTGTTTATTGAAGATGGAATATTCCAATAGGGGAACAGAAGAATATTAGCACTGAAGAAAACCCCCAGGTCAGCAGAGCTATGCTCAGTTGTAGTGGAAGGTGTCTGGGTTAAAAAAGTCTGCAAGTGGAGAGTGGAAGAGTGATTTATAAATGTGTAGAAAGCCCCTGATAAGAATGAAGTGGAAAATGGTTTAAAGGCAGGAAAAATAACTAGCAGAGAAAAAAGCAGTTAAAATATCCCTATTATTATGGTTTTAGAACAGGACCTAATTGAAGTCTGTATGTCACACGAATAAGCATCTTGTTTTGAACAAGTAAACTGTATCTTTCTTGGCAAGATGGAAGGTTATGAAGAAGAAGAAGAAAGAACAAACAACAAACACTTGCTGTGCCACTGAACTAATCTATGATACATTTATATTTTTGACACTGCATGCATTCTAATTCTACCCTCCTTTTCTACTGATCATCCAGAATATGGTAAAACTGTAACTGAGCAAACTCATCTGAACCATACAGTAAACAGTACAACTACAATAAAACTTTAACTGATCCTTAGAGAGATGCTGCTTCTACAGAAGGAGATATTGAATAGAGTAATATTCTTCAGTTCATTAAAAATGGGAAAGCATGGTTAGCATTTATTATAGTGCATGTTCATATAAATACGATCATTAATATGAACAATATGGAAGAGTAAACTATCATTCCTCATTCTTTTTTCTTCTCACAATAAAAGAATGTAAGGGTAGAAAACTAAAAGATCAGCCAGCTGGTGTAAAACAGAAAGAAGTGTTATTCCACACTGTGTATAATTAAACCCCAGAACTAGTTACCAAAGGATGGGTGCAAAAAGAGGTCAGAGAGATCACAGAAGAGAAGATTATCAAGGGCCACTGAGAATAAACTTTCACATAGAACTTGTTTCTCCAAAAGTCACTGAACTTCAGTTTACCAGAAGCTGGGACTGTATGTCAAAAACATGGGGTTAGTGTTTACATTCTCACTTTCTTACTCTCTTCCATATGTTTCTACCCATAAACCAGGTATGTTATAGGCTTACCCAATGAAGCCCTTGTGTGCTAAAACTTACAGTAATAATCACAAAGAACCACAATGAAATACCCCATCTATGAAGGCAACTTTTAAGGCTAAAGGGCAATAAGAGGATGTTTAAAAAACAGGCATACATACACACACACAAAAAAAAAAAAAAAAAAAAGAAAAAAAAGAAAAGGCAGCAAAACTAGGAATTATGATTACTTTTTTTGGGGAAAGAGCAATATTAGTAGGATGCCATTTGGCCAACTGGTGTTTTGCCATGAGGATAGGCATTATGGTGCCAACAGCAAAAAGTCTCTAACGGAGCAACTAAGAAACAGTTCACTTTGGAAAACAACCTAAATGACAAAAAAAAACCCAAAACAAAAAAAAATACTCATTTGTCTTCAGGAGCTTCTCTCCACAGAAGAATGTATATAGACTATAGATTAATTGTTAATAAGAACTTTGTGGCCAACAAAATGTTTTTGTGATTTTTAAGGGTACTGTATGGTGGTGCATTCGTTAAGCACACACCAGGTGTAATCCAGGGTAAAATTATGCTTTTTAAAGAAGTAACAGAATGCTGGGCTGTGCTAAGAAGAGAGTAGTGGAAGGGACCTCGCTCAGCAAAGATGAATCCAGCAGATGTTCTCAGGTGTGCATGATTGCTTCTATAACTCACAGTGGGTTTACTAGATTTACGCACCTGTCTGGCTTCATCGCAGTAGATAGAGGTGAATGTGTCTCACACTGTGCATCAGTGGAAAAGCATAAAACATTGGTTGCAGACCTTGTATTTAAGAATTATTAGACTCCCTTGTACACATCAACTTGTTCAGGTGTACTTGTACTATCTTCCAACACTCCACATGTGAAAGCTTTGTTGAAAATATGTAATGTTTTTGGTAAGCCTAATATGTATTTCAGTTTTCTTTGTCAGGTGAGGGGAACAATTTTAGGTTTAGAGGTCCTTTATAAGGAAAGAAAGAGAAGACATATAAAAATAAATAAATGGCATACTTTATACGTAATGTACAGTATGTGGCAAGTGTGATCCCACAGGGATAATGAAGAAAGACATCATAAAGCCCAGATTCTAGCTTAATACTAAAAGGTTAGAGACATCACTGGAACATAAGGCATGGTTTATTTAATTATTAAACCTATTTGTATTGCCAAGACTTTTGAAAATTAAATGCATTCATAAAATATTTGGTTTCTTTGATAGTGTGAACTTCTCTTTGGTGAACTCCTCTTTGGTGAACTCTGTTAACTTAGTTGAAGTACCTTTTCATAATATTTTCATAATGTATTTAGCTAGGGACCAGTATAATTATGTTTATTACTTCTATAAAGAATGAAGAATTGTATCTGGGAGAAGAGCCCACAGTCATTTTGTTATCAGATTTACAACAGTTTTATAGGGGCTATTTCCTTTCATCTACCTGTACAGATTTTTCTGAAGGATTTTGATCCTTGATCAAGAGTGTATTTCAGACTGCAAGTATATGATATTGTTTTCTTTACAGGAGGATCAACTCATTTTGGTTCCCATCCCAGAAAAAGAACCCCATGACCTTTAGTCGTGGGTTGGAACTTGTCACAAAGACCTACTGATAGAGACAAGAGCCATAGTCTATAAAAAATGTGCATATCATTGAAGCCACAGTTAGGCATGTTTTGGGGAACAGAAGATGTTCATAAGTGTGTAAATTCATCTGTCAAGTAAATAAAACTAAATTGCATTAAATATGCTTTAGATCAAGGATAATTGCATCAATTTCCTTCTATTAACTGAGCAGCTTTAGAAGTTCATTGAAGGATTATTAAAAAGATGGCCAATATGGACAGGCCCTGCTCTTCATGGCAACACATTCAAGTCGGGTGGTTTCCTACCATTTTGTGGCTGAACCTTATCTTTTTAATCTTCCTTCCAGTTCTGCTCCAAATGGCTTCTGCCATTTCCAGTTCTTCTACTCCAAGTTCCTCTTTCTAGGTTTCACTGGACTCCAGCTGCGTTCCTCTGGTAGGGGAGGGCCAGAGAAAACAATGCTTGTCTTCACAGAGACAGCACAAGCCTGGTAGACTGGTAGTTAATGTGACCGATGAATGAAACATACCTTTTCAGAACTGGTGTTGGGAATGGGGAGATAGAATAATCTTCTCTGCTTTCTGAGTGGAAACTGGAACATAATATTTATTCTGTTCAAGGCCAGCGGACAGCTTCAACATGTGGCCCAACTAAAAATGAGTTCTCTAATGTACGTTTTTTTTTCTTTCTCTGTGGCTGAAATAGCTGCAACACACATGCTTCCTTCTCTTAAGCCAATTACTAATGGAGTAATAATATGTTCTTGTCACA
Organism: Psilopsiagon aymara; assembly: GCA_024733675.1. NCBI lineage: Eukaryota > Metazoa > Chordata > Aves > Psittaciformes > Psittacidae > Psilopsiagon > Psilopsiagon aymara. The sequence continues at coordinate 5,202 of JANRGW010024654.1, read as the reverse complement.
GAATATTTTTGTCTTTTTCTATATTCAAAACACCAGGTTGGACAGAGCCTTGAGTGGCATGGTTTAGTGGGAGGTGCCCCTGCCCATGGCAGGGGGGGTGGAACTAGATGATCTTAAGGTCCTTTCCAACCCTAACTATTCTATGAT
>JANRGW010024653.1:0-13454 GCA_024733675.1 Psilopsiagon aymara | reverse complement strand
CCGCCGCCGCTCCGCCGGGCTGACCACGGCCCGGGGGGCGCGGCGCCGGGCCGCCCTGCCCCGCGGGCTCAGCCCCTCCGGGCGCCCCTCGTCGTCCTCGTCGTCGTCCTCGTCCTGGGAGGAGGCGGCGGAGCGGGAGTCGGCCGAGGTGCTGTAGAAGGGGTTGCCGCTGCTGTCCTGGCCCGACTCCCCGAAGACGTCGTCGGAGATCTGCAGGCTCTCGTAGCGGGAACGGGCCGCCTCCAACAGCGACAGCGCCTTCCTCCGCGCCGGCCCGCCGCCGCCCTCCGCCATCATCTCGGCCGCCACCAGCAGCCGCCCGCGCTCCCCTTGGCCCGGCTCGGCGGGGTCCTGCGGCCGCAGGCAGCAACCGAGCAGCAGAAGCGGCTCGGACACGGCGGCCGGGAGGCAGGGAGTGGGGGGCGCCCCACCACCGTCGCGGCTGAGCCCTGCCTCCCGCTCCCGCCCGCACCACCCGCCCCTGTGTGTGTGCAGGGACATGGGGGGAAGGAGCCAGCTCAACATCTCCAAGTACCACATCCAACCAATTACCGCGGCACTCTGCGCTCGGGAGGTGGGGTTATATGGGCGCCGCGGGCCAGCACGGCCCGCCCACAGCCCGTCCTGCCGCCCGCCGCCGCTCCGCCCTTTTAAAACCACAGCGCCGGCTGCGGCGGGGCCGCCGCTGCTCGATGCTGCCGGAAGGGGGGTCCCTGCGCCGCGACCGGTCCGGGGTCCTCTCCCCGGCCCCGGGTCCTTGCCCTTTGCCCCGGCCCCTCGACCCGGGCCTTTGTGCCTGGCTCCGGCTCTTTGTCCCTTGCTTTGGCTCCGGCTCCGGCTCCGGCCACGGCCCTACCTCGTCCGGAGCTGTCCACTCGCCTGTGGTGCTGGAGCCGGGCAGGGCAGAGGCAGGAGCGGTGGCTTCGGCGCCTGGGGCCCGTCAATAGCGCCCGGTGTGCCAGGAGCTGTGTGAAGGGCGCCAGCGGGCAAGGGGCTACCGGCGGCGGCCTCCCGCAGGGACGAGAAAGGCGCTGAAGTAGAGCCTGGGTGGGTCGGGGGCTTGACAGCATGGCCGGAGCTTCACCAGCTCATAGTGGCTGGCAAGATCGAGCTATGGAAGTCGGGCCCCTGATGTTGCTGCCCCAAAGTAGGACACAGAGCTCCAGCAGTGGGGAGGCACTTTAAAAAACGCAGGGAAGGTGCTGGAGCACCAGGCTGTGGAGCACCTGGGCTGCTGGGCCTGCCACCCAGCTCAGGCTCCAGGCGGGCTTTGCATGAGCCTGGGGTAATATGGGTGCTTCTGGCCACTGCTGGAATCAGCTCTGGAGCACGCTGTAGGCTGTGGGGCTGAGCCCCTGCATTGTGAGGTTTGGCTTCTTGGGCAGGTATGGTTTGAAGTAATCATTCTTCCAAAATAGCCACTGATTTAAAAGTAATATGGTAGCACAAGCAAAAGGAGGGAAGTGAAAATGCCCATACCCTGACTGGGTTAGTTAAACATGATTCAGAAGAATCCCTGGAGTAATGGAAGGATTTCATACAGCAGCTGGAGCCACTGGTTGTGCAGCAGTCAGAACAGTGTGTCTGATGTTACAGGAATGTTTGAAATCTCCGATCAAGGTTTATTATTATTACTATTGGCATCCCACTATGCTGGTTACTGTACAAACACTCATTAAGAAGACAGTCCCTGCTTCCTTTCTCACCAGCAGCAACAGCAGCTATCGAGCCTATCCTTTCACAGCAGCGCTTTCAAAATAAACAGTAATCAGATCCTGTGGATTGGTTGTATGCAAGTGGGGGAGGAATAGTATTTACATTTTTTGATGCAAACTTTCAGTGTAGGTTGATCTGAAGATCTTTTATTGCTACAGATTTTACAAATTTTGTAATACCAAATGTTTCTGCCTTTTAAACAACCAGATCAGTGTCCTTCTGACTATTCTCAAGGACTCTGGCACAACCTGGAATATGAAGAAAGCTGGACTGTGTAGGTATTTAAAAGACCAATCTCATGTTCTATTCACATATTTTTAAATTACAATCACTTTGTTAAAACTTTTAAGTTCTATGTAGTGCACACGGCCAAATCCAGAGAAAAGAATCCATCTCTTGCACATCCTTTAGGAAACAGAAAGACCCAGTATAATTTCAGGGGTGAGATTTAAGCTATACTTCTACTTTGAAAAGTGGACACAGTAGTGTCTTATTGATTATATTAAAAAATACCAAGTTTATATACAAATGGATTTTTCGTTACTTTTTACAGCAAGCTCTGCCAACTTAGCCTGTAACTTGGGTATCACACTGGGTTTGTTTCATGTCACTGCTCATCAGAAATCATACCTTTGTAGGCAAAACTATCCTTTTAATCCATGCCACCATATCTCTTCAGAATACCCTAGCAGGAAGGCATTGCTGGGCTTCCAGAATTTTTCTTGCTGTTAATGATAAGCAGTCAGCTTGAACCTCATGAATCTGGTTTGCTGGGTTGACATGTAGAAAACCACGGGTTGCTCTTCACAAATGTTCTCTGGTTTACATGCAGTTCCCCTGAAACAAAAGATAGTGATTCCTTGTGATGACCTTTCACACAATGGTTTTTAAGACAGAAAAAAAAAAAAAAAATCCAGTTTAAAGATGTTGACAGGTTCTTTATATTAGAGATGTTGAAATAAACTTTAGCTTTGTGAATGGATGGAGGTGTCCATGCATGTGATGTAGAAATCACCTCGTCCAGATTCCATGACATTGTAAATATGGACTCAAATTTCTTTAAGTTTGCTATTTTTCAGTAAAACATGACAGTGGAAAGGACTGCTCTGAAGTCCAGGACATAAGAAAGAAGTTCATCAGAATGGGCTCTCAGTAAAAGTATTAGTGGAAGCAGTCCAGAGCCTGAAGAAACCCACTCAGCCTTCTCTAGCTGCCGGTTGCAGCAAAGACAATTTCTCCCAGCTCATGCCATGCTTCAGTCCAGAAACAGGCTCCCATAACAGCTGGATGAGGAATACTGCCAGGACCTTCCCTCCTATCAGCATGCCAGATGTCAGAACTTGAACTTTCCTTTTTGAAGAGAATGCTGGACACAAGAGCTCAGGGAAGACTGACTGTTGCAGTTACCAATCCAACATGGCATTTTAAAGATGGAGTCTCCGGCCATGCATACATGTGCATCTCGAACTGATGTAACTTTCTCCTCTTTCAGCCTAGTCTATACAAAGACGAGTTACTCTACTGCCTGTCCCACAAGCAAAGAGACTGCTTTAGTCTGTCATGCATGTGAAGAAAAGATCAGTTTTCTGAGACAGGACTATAAAGGCTCCTCATAGAGTTGCGTGCCTAAGGTTTCAGTTTGCCTTATGGTCTAAGATGTAGCTGTTCATGTGTTCCTCTCAGACCAGACATACAAGCGTCAGTTGTATTACCGTAACTCCAAAGAAGGGTTCTGAGTTGTGAATATTGCCATTCTAGTAGTCATTTGATCCCAAATGATTGTGGAGAGGCAGCGGTAAGGCAGGTGATCCTAAAAATGTTCTCATCAGCCCATTGGCTTTTTCTGAACAGTACAGAAAAAGGTCACCAGGGGTGTTTTGCAGTTGAAAGAGCTAATTATATAAACCTAATGGAACATCACAAACATAGCTGCATTTTCTCCTTAATCACTTATAATTGTGTTTAGCTGCTAGAAAACACTACTAAAGTAAATGGACTTTTGTATCCATGGCAACCTGTGGATCTACTTTTAATTTGCCTACAGAGCAAATGTTTGGGTTTTATTTCCCTGAAGTTTTCTGGGTTTATTGCAATAGCAAAGGTGCCTTTTTGCTCTCCTTCTGACACTGCCAACCCTCGAGGTTAAGACTATGTCAGGCCTGAACCTCTCATCCTGTGCAAGAGGGTGTTAAAGTCTTTAGTGCTTCCCTTGCAGCCCCAAAGGCCAATTGTCACTGGCCAATTTCATGAATAATCTTTCAACTAACTGATAAAACATTCTGAGGAGGGCACATGTTGGATCACATCATGGATAGGTCAGATGGTGTTTTGTATTCTCTTTGCAGTGTTTCAAGCCTAGCCCTGCTTCCACTGCAACCATAAGTACCGTAATGTCATTGCCTGAATCAGTGTGGTCTCTGTTGGGCAAGGGGTTGGGCTCTTGTTTTATTTCTCAGTTGTGTTAAAAAGGAAGATCGCTTCAATTTCACATTTTCCTGCTTTGGTGCTTCTGTAGCTCCCAAAAATTGACTGCAGGCTGCCTGAAGAGCTGTGAAAATGAACCACTACAAGGTGGCAAATCATAAGTTTCTAACTCTTCTTCTCTACCTACTTCTGTTTAATGTTCAAAGCTAGGAAAGTATCAGGGTTTTTCTTTCACTGTTCTCCCATGTGTTTCAGGAGATAGTAACCTCTTGCTGAAGACACACATGCTATAAGAAACGGATTGTAGGCTACTTTGAGGAGGCCTGCTAAGCCTACATGTAGAATGGTGAGGTTTTAAATGCAATAGGATAAGAAAAATAAGGCCTTGGGCCTATAGTGGGGAATTCTATATGTCACTTCTCAGTAACTTACTCTTCATTGTTAGACATCAAGCTCTTTGAGGAAGGGTCTTCTGCCATCCTTGTGCAGTATTTACACTGCCAAAGCTTGGCCCAGATCCAACAGAATATTGACATTTCTATCTCCTGTCTAAGCTTCCTCACTTGCCTATTTCACTGAGTTCGTAAACCTAAGCTTTGGTGTGTGCCTGATCCTTTCACAGCACAAATACAGCCAGATGGAATAATATTTGAGCAAGTTACAAAATTGCTCTTTTCTAATCCCCTGGTCTGTGAGTGCAGCCCAGAATCTGAATTTCAAACTGTCTTCTATCTCAGTGCCTCCCTACAAGGACTCGTGTAGAGTCAGAGTCGATTTGTTCCCCCAGTGTGATGTCAGTAGGTTCCAGTTCTCTTTCAATATTGCATCATGTGAAGAGGAAAACCTGGGAAAAAGGTTTCGTCAGGACTGAAAACAGCAATGACTTGGAGCCAGTGTACAGCTTCCTCCCAGGTCTCTGAGAAGAGGCAGAGAGGGTCTGTCCTGTCCCTGGGAAAGATTGCAGATCCATCTATTTCTCAGCACATTACTGGGAAGAAATGGGAAGAAATCTATACAACCCAGTCATGTTACATGGTTCTCACTAAAGGTGAGAGTATATGCTCTGCACTAAGGGTTTCTGTTGTGTGCCTGGCTGCATGGCACAGTGAAAAGCAGCTCTGTAGAGCTTGAATTGCCACTGTACTGTCCTGTGTAATGTACTTGCTCCATACAGCATATGGGATGTTGGCAACGGTAGCAACACTTGTCTAGTGTTTTTCGCTTTCTGATTTTCAACTTCTTCATAGCATTTGAGCCATCTACTTCTTGGATTGATATTTTTACATTGCCTAAATATGATGTTAATTCAAAATTCAAGGGAAAAAACAAGTTGCTGTTTTGAAGTGAGAGAAAGGGAACAAACATTTTTCTCATAATATAAAAGGGAGAGGTGATTTTTGACACTTCTAACACTGAAATAGATGTGGGCTGAAATTTAAAATTTAGCAGAGAAATTTGATTGTTTCAGTGGTGAACACTTTTTATTTGCTTGTCTTAAAAGCCTTTGAAAAGCATATTTTGTGTACACATGGTGCATTTTTAGCCAAAGCTGTATTACGAACAAATCTCACCTAACCTCCAAAAGGAAGGATGAGGTGTGTTGTTCATGCATGCATGGAAGATTAGCTGTTTCATCAATAATTTATGGATGGTCCATAAAGTATGCTGCAACAGTCTGCAAAAGCCCTGACTTGCTCTCTAGTGTGTACCATGGAGCAGAAGCTATATCCAGTAGGCCAGAAGCGCAGAACAATGCTGTCTCTTAAAAATTAGTGTGCTGTAATGCTACACTTATTTTTCCATTGAAAACCATGCAGTTTTGAAATGCACTTTTCGAAGGGCTGACCCCAAGCACACTCTTCACAATAACACCTGATTCTGTAAGGCAGAGCCTCATGGGATCACTGTTAAAGGCTGCAGTTATTAAGCCAATGCTCTACAATAGCCTGTGTCCCCGACAGTGTAAATCATGTTCAGCTTTTGATCAACACAGCAGTGGAACCTAGAAAGTCATGGGGATTAGGAGTGTGGTGTCATCTGGTGGCTTGTTGGTTAGCTAGTTAATTCTATCAAAACACCCTATGGGATCATCAAGTTTGCAGGATATGATGCCCAAAGCTAGTAATAGGAACATTGCTCCTCAAGACCTGCAACTCACAGTCAGGTCTGTGAGATGTAAGGAGTTAGGCAAATAACTTATTCAAACATACCTGTATTACTACCATCTACAACCCTGTTTGCTCTACATAATTTCGTAATATATTGCAAACATTAATAATTGATAATATTTAGTAATTAATGATTAATAATTACATTATCAATATTATTAATAAATCATTAGTCTTTAGAATAATAGTATCATAAAATAAGATGCTATTGAAAAGCAGCTCCAAAGACACACTATCATCGATACCTTTTCTTGGAGACAGAAAGCATAGCCCGTAAGTGGGTAGAAGAGCTACAGTTTCCCAAAGCAGCTCCTTGAGTTGTTTATCCTTGTCATCTACCACTGCTTTCCTTTTCTATGCTGAAATGAATTCTGGGTTTTAGCATCTTTTTCTAAAAATTCCTTCGAAGCCGCACAGTATCCCACCTGGCAGTTGCCCAGATGCATTGATTAGTGTTATCGAAGTAGACTGCAATCCATCCACAACCAATGCTAAACCTTCTCATAAAAGATTACCTCGGTGTTTTGTGCTAGTAACTTGTCAGACAATCATAATCCTGTTGAAATGTGTAGTCTTTGCAAAGCAGTACAGGTTAGGAAGGTAAGTTGAGACCAACGTTATTGCATTTCATCAGCCACCAAAACAAATTTAGTTATGTTTTGGCCAAAAGCAAACCCCTAGATCGCATTCTTTAGGGAATTCAGCTTCTCTCCAGAGGAGGAAAAAAAAAGAAAAAGATGCTGAAAAGACAAAATGTCTTCTGTAGAGTGTGATTTGAATTGCTTCAGGATATGAAAAGGAATCACATCTTCCCACAAAAAATGGAATAATGTTAGTCATGGAGTATGGCAGATGGCTGTTAGTCATCATTAAATTCAGGTACCTTACCCACACCATTTAACCAATACAAACACAAGAAAGACCAGTTCTCAACTAGTTCCTGCAAAAAAATCTTTCAGAAGTCAAAATCTGATTATAAAAGGGAGCAATATCGAAAATGTGTGAGAGGATGCAGAAGAAAGCCAGGGAGACTATTTTCATTAACAAAAATAAATGTTAATCTCAGAAATATCTTCTGCTTGATATCTGCTATCCCATAGGAGAGTATTTCTTTTTCCAAGCTAAGGTCAAAAGTTCAACCATCAAAAAAATAAGTGGGCTTTGCTCTTGAGGGTGGTTGAACATCTGCAGCAGTGAATGAAACATTCAAACACTTTCCAGCTCTCAGAATTCAGCCCATCAAGTGGTCTTTTCAGGGCACAACAGTGGCTGCTGGCTCGGCACACTCTGAATTTCTATTCTGAGATGCACCACTAGAAGCTACCAATTCTAGAAGCTGTAGTGTCTAAATCACTTGTAATGTTAGAAATGGGATATGTAGAAGACATCTGTAAAGATGTTTGTGCTCCTCTGTCAGAAATGGTTTATTTACATCCCAGTTTTTCTCCAAATGTGCAGTCAGGATTTGAAAGAGGAACATTTCCAAAGAGCATTGGCAAGATAAAGTTCAGACTTTGTGGTAATGCAAGATGGAGCAAACTATTAATGAAAATTTATTTTCAGAAGTTGTCTCTATGTGATGCTGAAAATAACTGTACAAAAATTAAAAATTAATACGAAGCAGCTTTTATGTCAGGTTTATGTTCTCCCTTTGGGATTTGTTGCTTTTGTGTAGCTTAGATAATTTGCATAATTTGTTTAAGTAATCTTACTTTCATTCAGGTGGGCATGCCCTAACAAACTCCCTTGCTTTTTCACAGTTTGGTGACCTTGTTGTGTGTTGGGTTGATCACATTTCAAGAGAAGCTTATAATTTTCTTTAAAAAGCCTGTTCTCGATATCTTAAGAAAACGTGAAAACTTCTTATGTGATGGAATCCTACTTTGAGCCTCTTTTGCAGGGAGATTATGTGGTCTGAGGTATTAAAGCAATACTGGTGACCAGCTGTAGATAACTCAAGCTGGAACAGCATTTTCCTGTGTATGCCTTATGATTGTTACATGGTGGATTACTGAATGAATCACCATTGCGGAGAGTGCCAGCAACGCCCAGCTGTTGCATTGTCTTCTTCCTGACAATACCAACCTATGGTTTAAATCCAACATATGAGTTATAAAACCACCATTTCTTGTTGTATCTCAGTTTATTGCTGAACATTGTTCCTTAGTATGGATCTATTGTGCTCACTGGGACTTCATGGCAGAGCAGTCTGGTTCTTGGACCTTGGAAAGTTTCCTAGTGGTTTTGCTTGGGGTTTACTCTTCTTAAGTCATCAGAGACTGCTGTAAGCATCACTTAAGTCTTCATAGTGATTCTGTCACTGCTCAGACATTTGAATTGTAGATTGTTTGGGGTAGCACCATTGTGTTTCAGTCTGAGCATCGACAACTACCACAACTATAGAAGGATCAGGCACCAGCCTGGATGTGAACAGGCACCTTGTCTTGCAGCAAGCCTTCTCTTTTGTTTGCTTTCTCAAAAAAGGGGCAAAGAAAACACAACTTTTTCATGTTCTAAAAAAAAATAAAAAAAATCCCGGTGATTGAACAATATTTTGCTGAGATTTTATTTGGCAAAACTATCTATGCTGAAAGCAGCAGAACGCTCATGGAAATTCAGCTACTGTTGTAAATCTGACAGTGCGTCATGTGTCATGTGTTAGTCTGCTTAATTTCATGAAATAAATGAGAAACCACAGTGGGTAAAAGCACTGGGTCTTCACTAAATTCTGGAGGGATGTTAATATTTGTCAGATATTTAATTATTAATCCTTCAAAGTTGCTCTGTAGCACAGAAAGTCTAGTCAGACCAAGAGAAGGTAAAGAAACCCTTCTGAATGCCAATTTAGTTATTATAGTTTAGAATAGATATTATGCAAAATATTCTAGCTGGTTGCTGTCAAACCATGTATTTGTTCACTGCAGTGGCTACTTTTCTTCACTTGGGTCGCCTGCATTTTCAAAGCTCTTTATGTCCCTGGAGGCGATTCCACAAATTATATGGGGAAATACGACATTTCTGTCCTGATTTACACAGCAGCTGTATCTTTCTTTGTCATCCCCACTTTATGCAACTATTGCTTGTTCCTCTGGGAAGCCTTCAGTCACAGGTGGGAGCATTCTTCACAGTCTATAGGCTGAGGACACACTGGTTCCCTGCATTTGCCTTACTCAAATCAGTCTTCCTGGTCACATTTGGCTCACCTCTCTTATCAGGACCAGTAGGGCTTTTGTCACTGATTTAACTGAGAGTAGGTTCATGGCCTTTCTTTTCCTTGTAAAGAGTTCCCTGGTTGAACTTTTGCTTTTAAAAGTCTTTTCCCACAGTGGCTTACTGGGTTTCTTTGTGCTATTTTGGGGGTGCTTTTATTTTGCTTTCTTTCAAATTCTCTTTCCCTCCATGCTAAAAATACAGAAAAATTACAGATTAATATCACTGCCTGGGATCTATTTGGAGAGCAATAAGGAATCAGTATATTACCTTTAACTGATTTAACTGACATAAAAATAACTTGTTTGGTGTTTTTTGCTGGGTTTTGGGTTTTGGAGGGGGGGTGTTATGTGGGTTTTTTTGGTTGTTTTTTTTTTGGTTGGTTGGTCAGTTAGGGTTTTATATAGTCTTTACTTTTAAAAAAAGGTTGCATGGTCATCCTTATTAGTGGATTGCTACAGTTACAGAGGGAACATTTGCTTCTGACTACAATTCCTAACCCATTAAACAGGGGAAATCACGCTGCTCTATAGGCACAGCCTTCCTTCACAAGCTGGACTGAATAATAGCTTACCCTTCTCACAGGTATGGATTGAATAGCCACTGAACCACAAAGAAATGTCATGGGTATGCTGTTAACCTAGTGATGTGCCTTCCAGTACCTACAGGAGAGCTGGAGAGGAACTTCTTACAGGGGCATGGAGTGACAGGACAAGGGGGAATGGCTTTAAACTGACAGAGGGGAGATTAAGATTAGATATAAGAAAAAAACCTCCCTACTGTGCTTTTGCATCCTGGACATCTTCAACAGTTTCAGCACCTACTAGCAAGGGGGTACCTGAGGAACACAGTGCCAGAATTATACCCCCCTCCCAAAGACAATTGTTCTCAGCAGTACTTAAAAACTGGTATGTAAATTGCATTTCTCTAGAGTGTTACACTTAGTAAAACAGACATTTGCTGCAGGCAGCTGCAGTACAAGTCAAGCCAATTTATTTAGTGTAGATTAATAATTTGATACAATTACTTTCCAAGGACGCTTATTAGGGTTATTTTTGAATGTTCAATCATTTTGCAGCCTTAAATGTACTGTATGATAAATGTATCTGGATTTATTCTTTTTAGTCAGCTTTGTTTGATTTCCTTTTTTTCCAAGCAGAGACTCTACAAAGATGAGTAGAGGTCAAATCACCAGCTGTTGGCTGTAACACTGTCCCCTTTCTCCTAGTTCAGTGAGCTCAAATCCCATAAATCTCCTTGATCTTAAAATACACAAAAGCACACTGAAAGTTAAAAGCAAAACCCGAGCATTTAACTGTCTTGGAAATGTATATCCAGATAAATATTCTACAAGATTTATCTTGCAAAGCTTGTTAAACAGATCTGTTCAGTACTGGGCACCTTTTGTTCGGTGGTTCAGGTAAAGAGACATTGATTCCACTGAGACAAAAAAATAAGTAAAAGCTACTGAGGAAACAGCTGACCGTCAATCCGCACTTCTTCAGGAATAAGAGCATATTTATGTAATTGATGAAAATGGACTCATTTTTTAAGGAAAGTCTGGCTGCTCCTTCATCACATAAACATTCTATATTCATCATTTTCCCTGTCAGTGAATGCTTGCTAGTTCATGAGGATATGCATTTGCTCTAGGTATTGAGTGAGATTGATCAATAGGTTAGGCCAGATCATCTTGGGCTGTAACTGTCTGATTCAATAATATTCGGCCTTGTTAGACTTATCGGGCAATATGCTGTATGCTGATCATGCTCAGGAAGCTCCTATTTGAAAGTGCTTGAGCTTGCAGCTTTTCCCCTCCTCCACCTTGTGCACAGAGTGGGGAGCAGCACAGACATGCAGGCTCACTGTGCTCACAGCCTGGATCCTGTGAGACCTGACAAGACCCACCTTGTCTGCTGCTTTTTCCTTCACAGATGCTCTGCCATGCTCTTTCAGAAAGGCTCTTCAGGCACAGTGGATAGCTGGCTGCTCGCTGGATGAGTTGTTCCAGCAGTGACAGCCAGCTCCAAGTGACTGGATGTATGCACATCACATTAATTAAGAGAATAGTGTTGTCAGTGGGTGATGGGTATGTGTCAAGTTGCTTGACAAAGAGTGCTAGATGCCATGCTCAGATGCCAGATGAATATCCTGTCACAAGACAAGGAGATGAGCCACACTGGTGGGACCTCCATTGCAAGCATCCCTCTCTGACATGGACCTGGAGCTTCCTTTCCATGAAGGCTTTGCTGGGCTGGATTTCAAATATCTCCATCACTGTCTTAAATTTTTCTGCATTGTCTCAGAAGCAAAATTCACTCCCTGGATCAATGCTGAATACAGATTGCACCCATCCATCTCTTCTTTCTTTGTCCTATTTCTATTTTCCTGTTGATCTCTGCTACCACAAGAAAGTCTGAGATGTGTGCATGATATTACAAAGCTGGAAGATACAGTGACATTTCACCATCCCTCAAGGCATTCTCAGCAATCTGCAAATGTTAAAAAAAAAAGCGTCACTTTCCAAAATCAGTTAATATTTCAGTTCAGGTTGTGACACATTCACTAAAGGTATAAAGCTAATCGTGATGCGTTTCCAGTATGACTCAGTACCCAGGAATTCCTGTGAAAGAGGTGGAGGTTGTGGGACTGTTTACAGTAGGAAAGGTGGCCTGCTGGAGGGGAAGACCAAAAGACAGAAGGTCCCAGCAAGAGGGAAGAAAAGAAAATAAGAATGATAATATTGGAGCAGATCGAAGGTCTCTTTTGCATACTCTCTCTCTGAAGTGCTAGTAGCAAAAGCACAGAGGAAAGCTTAACAGGACAATGGTGTCATGCTTACCATGGTTAGCCTGCAGCTTTGAGCTCTTCTGCTTAGGAAATTTTGGAGACTGATGGAACTACATCTCTGTCTCATGGCCTTGGTAGGCTTTATTTCAAATTGCTTTTTGAGCAGACTTGTACTTCCAGCCTTCTCAACACCCTTCAGCACATGCTGTGGCAATGAATTCTACAATTTAAGGACAGCTTGTGAAATATCTCCTTTTAACCTGCCGCATGATTATTTCATTTGATGTCCCTCAGTTCTTGCATTGTGAGGAAGTCAGTGATTATTCCTCATTCATTTTCCCTGTGGTGTTCATGTTTAAAATTCATACTTTATTTTTGCATAACTTTTTTGTACATTTTCAACTTTTACCATATCCTTTTAAACATTGATTAACTAGAACTGCATAAAGTTTACAAGGCATGAGTGCATTGCAGACTTTAGCAATGACTTAATGTTGTTTACTATTCTATTTTCTACTCTTTTCCAACTAGCTTTCAGCCTTCTATTTTCCTTTTTCATGGGTTTCATGTTTCCAGGAATAACCCAGAAAAAAAACTCTATTTGTTTTTCATGAGTAATCATTGCTGATTAGAACATAATGAGATGCAGAACTTCAGAACCGGACTGCTTTAATGTAAAAATAGTGACAAAAATGTCAAAAAGGAAACAAGGATTCATAAGCTTATATGAAGATAAACAATACAGACCTTTATTTCCTCCTCAGCCCATCTCCAGAAAGAACAGGTAGCTGGATGAGGGAAGCTATAGAGAAGCAAATTGCGCTGAGTTGGCTGACATGCGGACCATCCAACCTCTCTTTCCACATTTGGATGAAGTAGACTTTATCAATGAGGAATAACAGGATTTAGTGTAATTCCTGATGAGAACAGAAAATAGAATCATATAACCATAGAATAGTTAGGGTTGGAAAGGATGTTAGGATCATCAAGTTCCAACCCCCCGTGACATGGGCAGGGATACCTCACACTAAACCATGCCACACAAAGCTATGTCCAGGCTGGACTTGAGCACCACCAGGGATGGAGCATTCACAACTTCCTTGGGCAACCCATTCCAGTGCCTCACCACCCTTACAGTAAAGAATT